>CAUYPK010165596.1:0-60472 GCA_963574355.1 Loris lydekkerianus | reverse complement strand
CATAATTGATTAAGCCCAGGATTGGGTGTTTGCGGTGAGCGGTGCCGCCACAGCATTATACCCAGGTTGTTTGCTTGAGTCTCTGTAGAAAAAAAAAAAAAAAAAAAAAAAAAAAAAGACTTCTACAACTATTATACTGATTCCTAATGCATCCAGGCATACATGTACATACTTCCACACTCACTAGCATTATGTATTTTTATTGAAATTATTTTTTGCTGACTTAGGAAGAAATACTTGTGTATATTTTCTGTATCTATTTGTTTACAACAATTTTGTTTTCATGAGTTATCTGTTTGTGCCACTTCTTTACCCATTAAGTGCTTAGTGCTTTTCTTATTATTTGTAGAATTTCTCTATATTAATGCATTGTCAGTCACTTATGGCCTTATAGTTTGAATACCTAACAAAGTATCAACTGCTTAATTATGTTTAATGTCATCTCTGTGGTATCATACTTAAGAAGTTCAAAGATAGGCAGAGGGAGGGTGATTGGTGGGATTACACCTGCGGTGCATCTTACAAGGGTATATGTGAAACTTAGTAAATGTAGAACGTAAATGTCTTAACACAATAACTAAGAAAGTGCCAGAAAGGCTATGTTAACCAGTGTGATGAAAATGTGTCAAATGGTCTGTAAAACTAGTGTATGGTGCCCCATCATTGCATTAATGTACACAGCTATGATTTAATTAAAAAAAAAAAAGTTTGAGGTTGCTGTGAGCTATGGTGCCACAGCACTCTACCAAGGGTGACAAAGTGAGACTCTGTCTATAAATAAATACATAAATAAATAAATAAATAAATAATTCAGTCATAATGGTAAAAAAAAAAAAAAGAAGGAGTTCAAAGATGAAATAAAAGGCCAAAATGAAGGTAGGTGTGAGCACCACTTGTCTTTACAACTTTTAATAAACCAGTTGAGTATTCTCAACCAAGTTTCATACCTTTTTCATAGTTTTAGACTCTTGAAAAATTGTGGCTTTTGTATTTGTTGTTGATTTCTTTCTTGAGTATTCATAGAAGTCTGTATGTTTTATGGGATATAGGAACAGCAATGTCCACCAGTGATATCTTGAGAATCAGAGATAATACTAGCCATCTGAGAAGAAGGGTTTTAATTTGCTATTGTTGATTTCCAGTGGAATCCTGAGGCCCGTCCTGCTATTGCTGAGTAACCAAGCACTCCATAACTACATGGCCTGATATAGCAATCATTTACTGCTGTTCACATGCAGGGGGGTTCAGTGGACAAGGGCTTGGCTTTGCCTCTCACTGTGGGCCTGTGGACCAGCTGAGAGGCTCCACTTTAGACTGCAAATGAGTGGGGCAGCTTTGTACCATATGAAGTTCATCCTCCCTATCTCAGATGTGTCCTTCTCAAGGCAAATGCCAGAGCTGCAAGACAGGGAGAGGAAATGCAGAGCAGGCAGCATGACTGAGCCTAAGATCAAGCCCCACTCACAGTGAAGCTGCAACAAGAATGTTAATGCAGAGAATGGCAAAGAAGCAGGGCCGGTAACACCATCGGGGCAAATGATACCATCGGCTCCCAAGCAAGAGAGGAGAAATGAGTGAAGAGGGAGCCACAAGACCAAGGGGAGATTGCAATTTGAGGGAGTAGAAAAGTTTTAGATAAACCCTCCGGAAAACACGAGGCCTATGGGAGAACACATAGGGTTCTGCTGTCATCTAAGCAAGGAAATCAGACAATAATTTCATACAGTTTCTAACTTCTTCCCAGTCTAGGACCCTGTAGTGAAGAGTGCTGCAAACTTTTAAACAAAAGGCCATGTGTTTATCTTTGAGGACTCCAAGGAGGCAGGCAACTGAGAGGGTAAGACTCACTCTGCCTTCATCCCTGAGGAAGGAGGACTTTAGAGAAGCCAGGTTGTGGAGACTGGTTGAGAGCCTCCTCTTCCCGTGCGGCTTCTGTCCTCAGGCTGCTGGCCTCGATTGGCCACTTAGGGAGGGTAAGAACTCCACGCAGCCCTGGGCCACCCACTGCCCTTTTTCTTTTCCCCCTGGTGATATATCCCTAGAAGGCTTTGGTGGGAGGGGGGGAGATCTGTGTGAAGGATCTGTGTGAAGGTGGAGGAGGGGGGTAGATTCTCAAAGTTCTGGTATAATTTGATTTCCCCTCTTTGCGTTACCTCCCGTTCTTCTAAAGCCAGACCCAGAGAAGCCAGTCAGGGAACCAGCTTTTGGGGGTAAGAAAAATTGTACATTTCAATCAGGATGGGGCTAGTTTCTGATTTCCCCACATCCCTCCATGAAGTTTAAATCCATTTTTATTCCCAACTGTAAATTATACTTGTTTGTCAGGCATTTACTTTAAACCATTTGAAAACAAGATTTGACATATTATAGGCTTTTCCCCAAATATGCAAATTTGTTAACTGTCATAATTTTTTAAAAGTCCCACTTAGTAGAAATTTGATGTAATTCAAGAGCTGTCTATATTCTCACTGCACTTCACCAGCACAATGCATTTCAAATCCTCAGCCTGGTTTAAGGAACTGACTATATCTAATTTGTCTGTTTAAACATCCCTAAACTCATGAATCCACGAAAGACCTAAATTCCCTTGGGGAAGAGAACGCTCTTGTAAGTTTATCATAAGTAATAACATGACATTCAGCACAGTAGTTGCAATTAGGATTACTATTTGGCTCCATATTTCATATTTTGATTTCATATTAAATATATTCTTGGCTGGAATTCATCAGCTTTGCAGGGATCAGACTGGTGAATTATAGGGGTATGAAACAGGCCACCAAACTTTCACCCTTTAGATCTCAGAGTGGGACTAACCTTTCCAGTCCACTGGGATGAAATGTTTTGTTTATCTTGGTATGAGTAGCAAGGCAGTGTGAACTTTTAGGAGTTTCCACTTAGTCTTTCTGACTATAGGACTTCTTACTGTATAGGCTGGGGAATGAATGTGAGTGAGGGTTCTGCCAAATGCTAGGTGTGTCTCTTCTAACTACAAAGCTGGTAAGCAGGGAAATGACCACTGGTTCCACTGAGAGGTGGCTCTGGGCCAATGTTCTATTTGCTGCACAAGTCTCATGAGCCCCTGCACTACTGGGATGCCATGTTGGTGCTCTGAAACCCAGGGCATGGGCATCAACTCAAAAAATGCGTCTAGAAGGCTACGCTGAACAGTTTGATGAGTATACTTCAGATCGTATATGAAAGCAGCACATTGTACTTGATTGCACTAATGTACACAGCTATGATTTAACAACAAAAATAAATAAATTAAAAAAAATGCATTGAATGGCTCTTGAAAGATCTAGGTAAAAACAAAACATCTCTTTGGGGAAAGACTGGAGAACTAACTGCTGTATGTACTTGCCATGGTGTTGCTGATCCTTCCTCCTGAGAACCTCGCCTCTCCTTCAGTTAGTTGTTCTGAAGCAGAGAGCCGAAAACTGAGCAAGAGATTATGACTCTCTACAAAGATGGTTGACTTTACCCTTCTACTCAACCATGCCTGGTCTCTTAATTATATATCTATAGTTGACTATCATCCCTACATGACAACCTCTTTAAGTTGACCTAATTTTCATAGACAGGACATGTATCACATGTACTCAATGGATGTTCCTTATGTTAACCACCTCTGTATGTTGACCAGTTTGTTACAGTTGCTTGAATGGGCAACTTACAGAGGTTCTACTCTAAAAAACAGTACTCTGGGGGCGGTGCCTGTGGCTCAGTGAATAGGGCACCAGCCCCATATACTGAGGGTGGTGGGTTCAAACTCGGTCTCGGCCAAACTGCAACAACAACAACAAAATAGCCGGGCATTGTGGCAGATGCCTTTAGTCCCAGCTACTTGGGAGGCTGAGGCAAGAGAATAGCCTAAGCCCAAGAGCTGGAGATTCCTGTGAGCTGTGATGCCACAGCACTCTACCAAGGGCGACAAAGTGAGACTGTCTCTAAAAAAAAAACAACAACAAACAAACAACAACAAACAAACAGTACTTTGGTTGGCTGTCAATCTTGTCCCTAGGAATACCACATTATGGCTATCTTAGATACCTGCAGACTACCATTCTGACCTTGTTGCCCATTATCATAATTATACCCACTCTGATTCAGATAATCGAGCATTGTCACTTCACCTCTGTTTTTCCACGATTCCATTAATGTTAGGGACCCACTACTACAACCACACATCCTTCCACCAGCACTGGCTTACAAAAGACACCTACTGGCTGGGATCCTTAGTGATGCCCCCCCACTAATGCATTTTTTTAATCACCTGGCTAAATGGATTGACCTCTGGGTCCTCTTGAGCCAGGGTATCTAACCTTCCCCCCCTTCCTTTCTTTTTCATTGGAAGAAGAAGAGTTGCCTTGGGTCACACATTAAAAAAACACAAAAAGCTAGTTAGCACAAAAAAAAGGTCTATATGTACTTTGTGTGACATCCCAACATCACAGATAAGCAAAAAAAGGTCCCCACAAACTCAGCACACAGCCCAGGTTGCAGGTTGGACACCCCTGCTCTTGAGAAGTTGGTCAACTAGTAGTACTCTTGTCTTACACAGCAGATTCAATCCAGTGTATCCACTTCTAAGCTTTCTGATACCTTCCTCCATCATTTGTTACAACAGTTCTTGCATTTCTATTTTATTGTGTAGGTCTTTACTTTTTCCAACCTTCCAAAAGCTTTCCCAGCAAGAATTCTGAGTCATCTCCTAACCCTGGCTAGGGGATTAACATATGGCAGGAGTGGAGTGCCCACATATCCACCAACTTTCCCCTAACAAGCTTACACTCTGTTTGCCTTGGTCAAGCACTTTTAGGGTCTTCTTTCAGATGTACTCTCCTAGCTTCTGCCAGTACATTTTCTCTAGTTCCTAAGGCTTCTTTGACATATAATATCTTCCTTTTGGCAGGCCCAGAACTTTTCTGACTGAGTGATAGGGATTTGATGCTAGTTATGGGCCAGGTGGCAAGTAAGGGAAGTGAGGCCATATCCTGAGAAGGACCATTTATTGCCTTATACGAAGTCTTTTTATGGGCCTCAAGCAAAATGGGGGATGGAGGACTCTATCTTCAATAATAAGGAATAGGACACTTCTTCAGGATCAGAGGATTTGGGGGAACTAAAAGTTGGAAGTCTGTCTAGGCAGAGATATCCCTATTCCAAGTTTCAAGGTCACACTCTTTCCCTATCAAGGCCCTGACATTGGCTAAGAACTGCCTTCTCAGAGCTTTGCACTATTGCAATCAAGTTCTGGGAGCTGTTTCTGCTCCCACCCCACCCCACTTGGAGGACATGAACCCTGTGACTCTGCTGTTTTGCTTTAAATTTTTGACTAATTGATGTGAGCCTGTAATTTTCTCTCTTCAACTATTCATTCAATTCCAGAGAACTCATAATTACTATTTTCCCTTATTTCTCAAATGCCTGGGACTTTGCATCAGATAGTTTATCCCTTTCCACCCAAATCCCATCCTAAGTCATCGCAAAGGGAAACCTGAACAACCACTCTGTGCAGCATACAGAGATTATCAAAGTGCCACCTACCTCCATCAGTGGGGTCCTTGTGGTCATCCAGCCAGAAGTAAACCAACTGTAAAATCTCATGATGGTCACCTTCCTAAGATTACCACCAATGCCAGTTGTCTCAACACATTGCTGACTGGTCTCAAGTTATCCAATAACATGGATAGTTTCTGCATAAAATTGCCAGTCCACAACGTGTTAACATGGCAGCTGTTCCCTGATTCATTTCTTCCAGTCTCAATGCCCAGTCACACAAATTCAGCCTGTTTTATTCTTTCCCCGCCTCATCTCTCAGCTGCTTATAATAAAGAATCACTTAGCGCCTCTAACATCTCAACACATTGTTGACCAGCAATTTTATGCAGAAACTATCCGTATTACTGGGTAACTAGGGACCTGTCAGCAATGTGTTAAGTTGGGTTCCTGAGCATGGAGGACTGAGATGAAGATTCTTTTAAGTGATTGGAAAGTGCTTTCAGGATGAGAGGAGTGGGGGACACAGGCTAGGACAGGAGTAGAATGCTTAAACAAGTGTGTAATCAAAGACTAGTGTTGGTTTAATCTTACAAAAAGGCTCAAGTTGTACTACATATTAATTCCACCTTGAGTCAAAGGTCCAGCTTTTTGTACCACTAAGTCTGTTACCACTGGCTGATATCTGTTCTGGCAGGTAGGGTTGTTTCCTTCTAGACAAGGAAGCTTCTGTTTGGCTGAGGGCTCAATTCTGCTGGAGGACAGCTGTGACTTGTTAACATAAACAGCAGCCAAAGCATGAGTGCACTGTGGCTTGTAAAGAGGATTCGGGTGGGCTCAAAGCAAATCCATTACCCTAACATTTAATGAGTGCATGCTACCTATGCTAAGTACCTTTTATTGACTATTTCATTTAAACATTACAACAATTCCATGACAGAGGTATTATGATTATCTCTGTTTCACAGATGAGGAAAATTAACTTTGACATTCAAATGACTTTCTCATAGTTACACAATTAGGGTCTATTTCAGGCGTAATTAGCTCATAAGTAAGAAGGAATACCTCAACTATGTATTTGCAAAGTAGGTGCATGCAAAGCCTATTTATGTTCATATCTTTGGTGGCTTAAAGAGACTCTGGAGTTAGCCAATTGGATTCAAACCCTGGGTTTTAAGTGATTTACAATAATATTACTGTTCAAATGTAATTGTGAATCTTATTCCTTATATTTTATTGATCTTGTGTTGGTTTTATGTATGTTTCTGTGTGTGTACCAACTCAGTTACTGGTAATATTAAATTAATTCAAACACTATATTTCCCAACTCCTTTACATAATCAGTGTCGAAAATTACTAAGAAATTCTCCCTAAGTAGCAAAAACCCCAGAAAGCCAATACGTATGGAATTAATAATAATTTAGTTGGCTTTTAGCTGTGTGTCAAGAGCTTTTCATCCATTTTCTCATTATGAAGTTCCAGCATCTTTTCCCATAATTCAGACAAGAAAATTGAGCCCCAAGGGACTTTGTTATTTTGCTTCAAATCACAGAACTAGAAAGAGATGGGTCTGAGAATTAAGCTAAAATGACCATGTGACATCATGTGACAACAAATGACACATCTTAGATTCATATATAGAGAGATAATCAGCATACAGATGTCAATACAGATGAAGAAAATTTTCCACCTTCTCAACTCTTTCACATGAGCCAAACCTGAAGGCTATGAAAGAGACGGAAAATTTCAAAAAACATTCCTTCATCCAATGCATCACTGAGCTAGAGAACATTTCTGAGACAAGAAGCAAGAATCATTAATAATGATTTGCTAAAATAAAAAGTATTTTTCTAGAGGCAGTGCCCTGAGCTGACACGAAATTGAGTGGCTCTGACTCCATGGCTTGAATGAGATCATCAGATTGGGTTCTCTGGCCTAGCGGAGGATGAGATTTTTGTGCAAGGGTTGGTACCTATTACCATGGAATCCATGTCGGCCACTTGCTCTGGAGGCTGGCTTCCCCAGAATGCTCTCCCTACTCACCACCTCCTACCCCTAATGAAGAAGTCGTTTGCAGAATCCCACCAGGCCCTGTTTCCTGGGGTAACTCCTAAAAGGGAAGCAAAACTTTCCCACTGTTTGCAGAAGCCCACTGCTGTTATCCTCAGACAAATTAGCCTTTCTAGGCATCAATTTCTTCATTTGTGAAATAAGAATAGCCCACTCTTTTGAGTTGTTATGGGGATAAAATCAATCTATATACATATATATACACAGGTGGCGCCTATGGCTCAAGGTGTAGGGCGCCAGCCACATACACCCGGGCTGGCCAGTTTGAACCCCACTCAGACCAGCTAAATAACAATGACAACTGCAATAAAAAAAATAGCCAGGCATTATGGTGGGCGCCTTTAATCCCAGCTACTTGGTACACTGAGGCAAGAGAATCACTTAAGCCCAAAAGTTTGAGGTTGCTGTGAGCTGTGACTTCAGAGCACTCTACTGATGGCAACAAAGTGAGACTCTGTCTCAAAAAAACAAACCAAAAATACATATATATACACCTATACATATGTATGGATTTATATGTGTGTACATGTATATATGTACAGATGTATATGTACACACATATATGGTTTTATATGTGTGCCTAGGACAAAAAATTCTGAATAAATTCAGATATACTTTCCAGACTTCACCCTATTAAAAGTAGAAAGAACTGGGGGGAGTTGCTACTGTGTTCAAAACTCTTGTTGGCTCTTTATGACCCAGGTGATTAAGAGCAAGCCCTGTCTAGTGTTCAAAACCTCCCACAGTCTGCTCCAAATCCCCTTCTCAGCCACCCTCCCCATGATTCTCCGTCTCTCACTAGTCACTGGACATGATCCGCGCTCGCCTGCCTCCATGCTTTCCTCATTGTCTCTCTGCATGCACTAGCCTCTCTAAATTTCACTTAAATCTTCTCTGTCACTTTAGTCTCAGATACTCTGGAAATTCTAATCTATGCAAATGAAATTTCAGTAATAGCTATGGGCAATTGTATTTCATTCCTTTGCTTCAAATCACCTTATCATTTTCTGTGAGTAAAATTCCAATTTAAGAGTGTTCCTTAATGTTATCAAACCATCACATATAACTTGATGAATTTTCTTTTCTTTTCCTTAAAAATATTATAGGTACATAGTTGTATATTTGTATAGGGTACATGTGATACCCTATACAATAATATATGATATGAATAATATAATATGATTTAATCAATCAGGATAATTGGAGTATCTAATGCCCCAGGCATTTATCATTTGTCTTAGGAACATTCTTACTTTAAAGCATAGCATAACTTATTGTTGATTATAGTCTCTTTGTTTTGCTATCAAATATTGTTTACTCTAATGAACTATATTTTTGCACTCATTAACCATGCCCAAATTATCTAAACCCCCCCCACCTCCACTACCCATCCCAGCCACTGGTAACCATCATTCTACTCTCTGTCTCCAAGAGATCAATTGTCTTTACTATTTAGCTCACACATATAAGTGAGAACATATGAGATTTGTCTTTCTGTGCTTGGTTTAACATAATGTTCTCCAGTTTCATCCATGTGGCAGCAAACGTCAAGATTTCATTATTTTTTTGTCAACATAATATTCCATTGAGTACATATACCACAATTTTTTTTATCCATTCATCCACTGATGGGCATTTAGGCTGATTCCAAATCTTGGCTATTGTGAATAGTGCTGCAATAAACACGGAAGTGCAGATATCTTTTTGATATATTGATTTTCCTTCCTTTGGATACATACCCAGCAGTGGATTTGCTGAGTTATAAGGTAGTTCTATTTCCAGTTTTTTTAGAAAACCTCATACTATTCTTCATAATGGCACATTAATTTAATTTACATTCCCGTCAACAACATATAAGAGTTCACCTTTCTCCACACCCTTGCCAGCAATTGTTACTGCCTATATTTTTGATAGAAGCCTTTTTAACTGGGATGAGATGATATCTCCCTGTAGTTTTGATTTGCATTTCTCTGATGACTAACAGTGTTGAGTGTTTGCTCATATACCTGTTAAAATTCATATGTCTTATTTTGAGAAATGTTTATTCAGATCCTTTGCCCAATTTTAATTGACTTATTTTATTTCTTCCTATTAAGTTGTTTGAGCTCTTAATATACTTATTAATCCCTTTTCAGATGGGTAATTTGCAAATATTTCCTGGCAGTCTGTGGGTTGTCTCTTCCCTTTGTTGAATCCTTCCTTTGCTGTACAGAAGCTTCTAGCTTGATGTGATCCCATTTGTCCAATTCTGCTTTGATTGCCTGCACATTGAGGGTATTACTGAAGAAGTCCTCGCCCAGACAAATGTCCCAAAACATTTCCCCAATGTTTTCTCTTCATAGCTTCATAGTTCTAAGTCTTACATTTAAGTCTTTAATCCATTTTGATTTGATTTTTGTATACGGCAAGTGAGAAGGGTCTAATTTCATTATTCTGCATATGGAGATCCAATTGCCCAGCACTGCTTATTGGACAGACTGTTATTCCCCCCTACCCCATATGTTCTTGGCAACTTTGTCAAAGATAAGTTCACTATAGATGTGTGGATGTATTTCTGGGTTTACTATTGTATTCTATTGGTCTGTGTATCTGTTTTTACACTAGTACCATGCTGTTTTTGTTACTAAAACTCTGTAGTATAATTTGAAGTTAGGTAATACGATTCCTCCAAAGTTTCTGTTGTAGTTTTTGTTGTTCAGGATGCTTTGGCTATTTCTGCCTGGGTGGATTTGTTGGGCAGGCTTTTTGGCTGAGTGGAGCCACTGCTTGATTTTGTGGGTCAGGCACATCTAATCCCTACACTTCTCCAAAATGAGCAATTGTGGGTATCTTGCTGGGTGGAGGATGACTGTGGTAGGCTCAGAGGCTGAGTATGTAGACTAGCCATCTAGAAACTCAAGGTGCAACTTCTTACCATGCTTCTGAAGATAATCAGCTCAGCTTTGTGAGTAGGCTATGGAGTTGACTGATATCTCTGACTGAGTGCCCCAGCTGGCAGGAACACAGAGGTACCACCAAGATCTGTGTGCTGGTCACTGACTTCTGCCTCCTTTTTTGTTTCCACCTGACCCTGTGTTGTCTAGCAGGCTATTACTTCAGGATGATGTGAGATCAGTGGAGTCCTGCCCTAGCTCCCTAATGCCAACATGGTCAACTGAATAGCTGTAACCACATTAGATTCCTCATGATAAGCCTTGGTGGACATTTTCATAGGAGGCAAAGAGGAAGCTGGGGACCAAAGGGAATTTCAAATAGTCAAGCTAGGACCAAACTGTCAGGAAGCATATATGTATACAGATAGGCCTTCAAGATGAAAATGAGGTCAAGGTCACTAAGTGGGAAGTTAGACCCAGATTAGAGAGCCAGATAATTAGGAAAAACAAGGGCTTTGGATTTCCTTGAACTCAGGCTAGAATCAGTGGCTCACCCTTATAGATTGGAAATTGCACTTGAAGGTCTGGGAAAAAGTATTTTAAAATCTCATCACTGTTGTTTCAATATGCATTTTTTTCAATTATTAAGGAGAATGTTTTCTGTATGTTACTATATGAATATTTCCTATATTTCAGTCATTTGTTTTCCAGTAGAGGCTCATCGACTAAATAATTTCCAAGGAGAACCTTGAGAAATGTAGTGTAGGCTAATGGGGAGTAAGCTAAAATGTAAGCTTGGGAGGTCACCCCTCAATAACTTCCATCTTAGATCTCACACTGGGAACAGTATAGGAAATGTACTCTGCGGAAACACTGGGTTAGACTCCCATGTCTGTAATTTATTAGATATACTTCTCAGATTTCCCATATATAAAGTGAACATGGCAATGCCCCCTTTATAGGTTGTTACTAGGAATCAGTAAGATAACATGGGTAAGGTCCCCACAAAACACCCGGCACATGCTTTTCCCTCTGCTCTTCACTTAGCCTTCTGAAGGAAGACTAACATCACACTAAGAAACACAGATGTTGATTTGAGGCTTGATCCAGCCAAGGAGAAATTCTATAGGCATTCAGGGGATTATCTGCATACAGCGATAACTTTGATGGCCTCTAACACAGTCCCTTTCCCTAATCTAACCCTGTTGGCCCCAAAACATTAAATAAACCAAAAAGTATTCTAGTTTTATAAGGCTACAAACTTAGTGTAGTATTTCACCCAATAAATAGAAGTTTTATTGCCTAAGGAAATAAAAGGTTAAATGGGCAATTGTGGTTATACGTTATGTGAATACCTATTGGCAAAATGTTTTCCTTCTGACTCTATAGCTCTGTAAATGTTGGCCTCAGTGCCTCACATTGCAACTGAACCTGCATTGTAGGTTTTGAAAAGCCACAATTTTTTACTTTCTGTTAGTGAAGCAGGATCAGTTAGGGGAAGGACCCTTTACAGGGAACTCTCTTATTCCTTGTGCTTCCTTGAGTAATGGGATGGAAGGTCATGTCACAGTCATGTCACTCCATCGTATAGGGCCTTGGGGTGCCCAGATATTTGGCCAAGTTGGTGTGCACCCCCTTCCAGCAAGCAGAATCAAAACAACTTGAATAGATCAGAAAGTTGATCATACCCCAGACTCATTCAGGGTGAATAAAAACAGTTTCCTGGTGGCCTTCCAGACCCAGGCCTTCAAAGGTGTTTATAACCTGCTGCCCTTGAGTGTTGATTTGAACGTCATCATTCTCCATTGCAGCTTTCACACCCTGACTTCTTGTTCATTGATTCGGAAAGTAACTGAGCCTCAGGTCTTTGTACCTGCCTTGTCCTTTTGGGAGTCTTTCTCTTTACAGTGCTTAGTATTTATGGCTAGATTTTCAATTCTATTTCCTGAATTATAAACTAGATTTCCACCCACTTTGGTTTTTAAGATATCTTCTCTCTCCCTAGAATTGTCCCTCTCTTTTCCCTCTGGATTCTTCCAGATATTTCATCTTTGCATTTCTATCTTGGTGCTGACAGAAGTAATCAGTATAAAAAGAGCTCAATTATTCAGTACTGTCAAGTATTTGGCACTGTATTGAACTCAGAAGCAAATAAAGATGCTCAAAACACTGGCAGCTAAGGAATGACAGAGAAATGTGAAGTATGTTAGATCCCTGTGGTTGAAAAAATGTTAAAAAATATCCTAAGTTTAATGATCATTGCTTACCACTAATTCTAAATCCCACAAGATGAGAGTAGTTTCTCATAATAGAAAGCAGTGTCTTATTCCAAATGAAATTAAACTTAGCAAACATTTATTGATTACCTACTACATAAAAAGTATTATGCTAAGTAAGCACTGGGGGAAAATGAAGATGAATAATTGTCCATCTTTAAAAGAGCTGGCAGGCTCGGCGCCTGTGGCTCAAGTGGCTAAGGCACCAGCCACATAACACCTGAACTGGTGGGTTCGAATCCAGCCCAGGACTGCCAAAGAGCAATGACGGCAATGACAACCAAAAAACAGCCGGAAAATAGGCGGGCATTGTGGTGGGTGCCTGTAGTCCCAGCTACTTGGGAGGCGGAGGCAGGAGAATCCCTTGAGCCAGGAGTTGGAGGTTTCTGTGAGCTGTGATGCCACAGCACTCTACCCAGGGTGACAGCTTGAGGCTCTGTCTATAAAAAAAGAGCTGGCAATTTATGAGAGAGACTGTCATCTGCATGCCTTAGGTTCTAGACCAGTGCTGCCCAATTGATATTAATGCAATCTACATATGTAATTTAAACTTTTCTGTTAGTCATCCTAAAAAAGTAAAAGGAGGCTGGGAACAATGGCTCATGATTGCAATCCTAGCACTCTGGGAGGTCAGAAGTTTGAGACCAGCCTGAGTAAGCACGAGACTGTGTCTCTACAAAAAACAGAAAAAATCGGCCAGGTGTAGTGGCACACATCTGTGGTTCCAGCTACTTGGTAGGCTGAGGCAGGAGAATCACTTGAAACTAGGAGTTTGAGGTTGCAGTGAGCTGTGATGACATCACTGCTTTCTAGCAGGGGTCACAGAGCAATACTCTATCTCAAAAAAAAAAAAAAAGAAACAAGTGTAAAGTAATTTTAATAACATTTTATTTAACCAGTATACAGATAGTCCCCAAGTTATAAACATTTAACTTACATATAATTCACATTTATAAACAGAGGCCATGATAGTAAGTCCCCGAGTTACAAACATCTGACTGACATAAAACTTGCACTTATGAACACAGACTTTTTTTTTCTTTTGAGACAGAGTCTCACAATGTCACCTTCAGTAGAGTGCCGTGACGTCACAGCTCACAACAACCTCAAACTCTTGGGCTTAAGTGATTCTCTTGCTGCAGCCTCCCAAGCAGCTGGGACTACAGGCACCCACCACAACACCTGGCTATTTTTTGGTTGTAGTCGTCATTGTTGTTTGGCAGGCCGGGGCTGGGTTTGAACCCACCAGCTCTGGTGTATGTGGCTGGTGCCCTAGCCACTGAGCCACAGGCGCCGAGCCTGAACAGAGACTCTTGCTTATAGGTAATAGGTAAATGTACCTGTTCCAACTTACCTACAATTTCAACTTAAGAACAAACCTATAGAGCCTATCTCATTCATAACCCTGGGACTGCCTATATTCCAACTACTATCATTTAATCAATATAAAACTTATTGCAATATTTTTCATTCTTTTTGTCATAGTAAGTCTTTGAAATATGGTATGTATTTTACTCTAGTACATTCATCAGAAAAACTTAATTCATAGTTAGATTTCATAAAATTTAGTTAGAAAAAATACATTTATATACCCAAGTTGTTTAAAACATATTTTAGGCTCGGTGCCTATGGCTCAAGTGGCTAAGGTGCCAGCCAGATACACCTAAGCTGGTGGGTTCGAATCCAGCCCAGGCCTGCCAAACAACAATGATGGCTGCAACAAAAAATAGCCAGGCATTGTGGCAGGCACCTATAGTCCCAGCTACTTGGGAAGCGAAGACAGAATTGCTTGAGCCCAGGAGTTGGAGGTTGCTGTGAGCTGTGATGCCACAGCACTCTACCTAGGGCGACAGCTTTGAGGCTCTGTCTCAGAAAAAAAAAAAAAAAAACATTAAACAATAAAACATATTTTAATGTTTTCCAATAACTGAATCAAGTACCAAAACATCATCTCCCTTTAAAATTTGCATGCATATTTACAAAACTGGTTAATCCTTTTAGAAAAATTCCTTTGATTTTGGGATAAATGCATTTCATGTTCAAAGCTATTTTTGTTTAAGTAAACACACTAACTCTTGAAGTAATAGCATCAAATTCAAAGGAATGTTATATAAATAGAAACCCTAAATTTATAAATATTAACACACTATTTTTAAATTTTGTTACAGTGTTTGCAGCTAATTTATATAATTCTGCTGACCACAACAAAATCTTGTACATTTAAAAAAAAAAAAAACTTGTACATTTTGATTCATAGCAGAGAAAGTGTTAAGAATCATTGTTATTCATTCTTATTATGAAAAGTTTCAATTTCGGTGTGGTGCCTGTGGCTCAAGCAGGTAAGACGCTAGCCACATACACCTGAGCTGGCGGGTTCGAATCCAGCCTGGGCCCACCAAACTACAATGACAGCTGCAACCAAAAAATAGCCAGACATTGTGGCGGGCACCTGTAGTCCCAGATACTTTGGAGACAGAGGCAGGAGAATTGTTTGAGTCCAGGAGCTGGAAGTTGCTGTGAGCTGTGATGCCACTGCACTCTACCCAGGGCAACAACTTGAGACTATGTCTCAAAAAAAGAAAAGAAAAGTTTTAATTTCAGCAGAAGCATTTGACTAACTGGTTCTTACATGAATTTTTCCTTAGAGCTTCAAAGTTAATAGTTCATATGAGGAGTCTAAGATCAGGGAGAAATTGTAAATAAATGCCGCCATATTTTGCCTTTGGTGATTGACTGTTTGGCAAGCATTCTTTTTATTTAAGAAAATTGGAGTTGGCTTGGCTCCTGTAGCTCAGCAGCTAGGGCACCAGCCACATACACCAGAGCTAGCGGGTTTGAACCCAGCCCAGGCCTGCCAAACAACAACGACAACTACAACCAAAAAATAGCTGGCGGTTGTGGCCGGCGCCTGTAGTTCCAGCTATTTGGGAGGCTGAGGCAAGAGAATGGCTTAAGCCCAAGAGTTAGAGGTCGCTGTGAGCTGTGACACCATGGCACTCTACCCAGGGCAACATAATGAGACTCTGTCCCCCCCCCAAAAAAAAAGAAAGAAAAACAATTGGAGTTAATAGTGTAGTACACCTCTTATTAAACCTTTTTAGTATTTAACCAACAGGCGACTTCTGTCCCTTTCTCTACTCTCCTATTCTCTCTTTGACAGCATTTTTTGCTCTTCTCCCTTTCCCAAGGAAGAATTGGTAATTCAGGTGGGTGACAGTTCGTCGACTGGACCTCAATGCCTAGATGTTTCTTTCTTTCACCTCTCAGTGCTGTGTGAATACAATTTCTCTTCTATTTCCTTTCTCTTTACAGCTTGGGTTCTACCTCCTCACAGCTACCTGGCCATCTTGTTGTCTCTTTCTCTCCCTCTCTGGTCTCCTTTTTCTTTACACCTCAGGGGGTAAATTTATTTAGAACTTCCCTCTTCAAAATGTGCCCTTCTTGCACTATCTTCTGTCCTCCTTGATACATGAAGTAAAATTACTTTAATTGGGTCTCCAACATGGCATTGACTAGAAAGGGACAAAGTCCTGAGGTCGGGAGGTGTAGGGAAAAACACTTCTGGGACCTTGGAGTTGGGCTCCATGCCCCTACCTAAGTTTCCTGTGGCACTGAGCTAGAGCCATATTTTCAGGACTCTTAGATGCAAGTGAACAAATCCAGTGGAAAAACTTGGAAGAGGAGGGCCAGAACTTACTGGCTTACATAATCAAACTGCAAGAAGGACGAGAATGCACTGTCCTTGGGGGGCTGACTTCAACAGGATTACTTGCCACCTCACCTCTGCTTCCCTAAGCAACATGGCTTCTCTCAGACCAGCGTCCTCTACAAGGCTGGGGTCATGGGCACCAGCATCTTTCAGCTTCTACTCCAGAGAAAAGAGAGTCTGTTTCTTAAATTTCTATTTGAAAAATCTGCAACAGGCCCTGGATGACCTAATTTCCATAATCTGCCCACTTTGGCAGACTTGGGAAGGGGAACAGTTTCCAAAAAGAAGTAGGGCACACTTCTTTTTAGCAGAAAAAGGGAGAGATTCTGGAGAGACAAAACAAAAAAGCATACATTACTGGGAATATTGGAACACTAGTCCCAATCACAACAAAGTTCTTCTGTATTACTTTGTTCCCAAACCCTTAAATGACTTTAGGAAGCAGTATAACTGGGCTGAGTCAAGATTTTTGGAATTTCCAGAACCCTAAAGTTAAAACCAAAATTTCATTTGTACTTCTAGGACAGGTCAAGAAATGATTGCACACTTTAGAAAGTCCATGATGCTTTAGAATACTCATTGATGCATATGCTTTTTTATTTATTTATTTTTGTGTTTGTGTTTATTTATTTTATTATTAAGTCATAACTGTATACATTAATGCTATCATGGGGCATCATACACTGGTTTTATAGACCATTTGACATATTTTCATCACACTGGTTAATATAGCCTTTCTGGCATTTTCTTAGTTATTGTGTTAAGACATTTACATTCTACATTTACTAAGTTTCACATATACTGGTGTAAGATGCACCGCAGGTGTAATCCCACCAATCACCCTCCCTCTGCCCACCTCCCCCCTCCCTCCCCTCCCTTTCCCCCTTCCCCCTATTCTTAGGTTATAACTGGGTTATAACCTAACTGTACCTAACTGTAGGGCTGAGTACATTGGATACTTTTTCTTCCATTCTTGAGATACTTTACTAAGAAGAATATGTTCCAGCTCCATCCATGTAAACATCTTTCTTTAAGGCTGCATAATATTCCATGGTGTATATATACCACAATTTATTAATCCATTCGTGGATTGATGGGCACTTGGGCTTTTTCCACGACTTAGCAATTATGAATTGGGTTGCAATAAACATTCTGGTACAAATATCTTTGTTATAATGGGATTTTTAGTCTTCTGGGTGTATACCTAGTAGAGGAATTGTAGGATTGAATGGCAGACCTATTTTTAGATCTCTAAGTGTTCTCCAAACATCTTTCCAAAAGGAATGTATTAATTTGCATTCCCACCAGCAGTATAGAAGTGTTCCCTTTTCTCCACATTCACGCCAACATCACTGGTCTTGGAATTTTGTGATATGGGCTAATCTTACTGGTGTTAGATGATATCTCAAAGTAGTTTTGATTTCTCCCAAACCCGCAAAGAAGAGAAATGGAGAGCAAAAACATGGAGCATCTTAATTTATATGACCCCAAAATGCCCAAAGGATGCAAAGAACAGACCATACAGACTAACACCATTAACAAAAGGCCTCTCTCTCTCTCATATATCTTTTAGCCAAATTATACAAAAAAACAAAATAGTCAATTTCAAATATTGTTAGTGATGAAAAGTAATGACTTAATTTAGTCCCACTTTTATAGTTTGTAAATGTAAAAGCTTGCACAACAACTTGGTGGAACTCCTAGGTAATTATTTCAATTCTTCTTTCTGCCAAGGCATTGTCAGTGACTACCTTTTGGAGAATATATTACATTTTTCACCTTACTCTAATTTACTCTTTCTCCAGCAAATATCTATCCAAGACATTTGACCTCTGAAAGTTTAACGAACACTTACTAATCACTTAGCAACAACCAGAAACATTTTCAAAGTTCTTCTCTACCTAATAGTTAAAAATTCCGTAGTCCACCTGTCTATCTTCAGATGGAAAGTTATTTCTTCAATTCAAAAGGAAGATACAGAATTAAATGGCATTTAATGAACGTAGTGGGTTGAAAAGTAGCTCCTGAGAAGATAGCTCCATATCCTAACCCCCAAAACCTGTAAATGTTACCTTGTTTGGAGAAGAGGTCTTTGTAGACATAATGAAATTAAGAATCTTGAGATGAGGTCATCCTGGATTATCTAGGTGAACCCTAAATCCAATGACAAGTAAATTCTCTTAAAGTCAGTCCTTGTAAGAGAAAAGCAGAGAGAGATTTGAGACAGAAAAGACACACAAAAAAGGAGGCTATATGACCCCAGAGGCAGAAAATGGAATGAGGCATGCTGACAGCCACCAGCACCTAGACAAGCAAACGACAGATCACTCCCCTAGACCCCCCAGAGGAAGTGTGGCCCTATCAACATCTTGACTGTGAACTTCTGGCCTCCAGAACTGTGAGAGAAGAAAGTTGTGTTATCGTAATCCATCCATCTTGTAGTGATTTGTTACGGCAACATCAAGAACTAAGGATCTGGGGAGGAACCCTGGGCTCCAGTCCCACTCCTGTCATTGCTCTTTAACCTTTCAGAGCCTCCAAGCCTCCACCACTATCACCCAGAGTTCTTTTAATAATCACTGAGATCATCTACATGAAAACACTCAGAATATGGCACAATCCTATGAAATTTGAATTATTATTTTTATACTTTATCTGGAATTTCAAATGAGGTTTAGAGCCTCAGAGTTCCTTATTCAAGGGTTGTGAAGCTACAATCCTTTACACAAATTAATACTTGCCTAATTCAGTGATGCTACTATTATATTCAATTCTTTTTTTTTTTTTTTTTGGAGGGGGGGAGGCAGAATCTCATTATGTTACCCCAGTCTAGAGAACCTTGGCATCAGCCTGGCTCATAGCAACCTCAAATTCCTTGATTCAAGTAATCCACCTGCCTCAGCTTCCTGAGTAGCTGGGACTACAGGCGCTCCCCACAACACACGCTAATTTTTTCTGTTTTCAGTAGAGACAGGGTCTCACTCTTGCTCAGGCCAGCCTAGAACTCCTGAGCTCAAGTAATCTTCCCATTTTGGCCTCCCACAGTGCTAGGATTACAGGTATGAGCCACCATACCTGCCCTATATCAATTCTTAGTATGACTTTTATTTATAGAATTAAGCTATCACTAATATACATAGTATATCTTCAGTACTAGGATTTAAGGAAGGTATCATTACCATTAACCTTATCATCTACTTAACTTCTCTCCAGATTACCTAGCCTCTACTATTGTTACATTAATTTAGTAAAGAGACCATCTAATTGGTTTATTGCCCCAAATGTTAACATATTACCAAATCAGTTTTAACCAATTTGCTTTCCACACTATCTGTGAACTTGCTTAACATATAATTCTAACTCACAATCATTTCAAACTGAAATTTTCTCAGGTAAGACTGAACTATTAGTAACTTCTTCCTCCTATTTCTAGTTTTTCCCAACAGGTAGATTCTGATTTACTGCCAGACCCAGTTCTTATTTTCTGAAATAAAGTAATCTTTAAGAAGTATAACCATAAATTAAGGATATTGGTTTTGTAAGTTATGTACAATAATTTCATAACGCTACAATCTCACTTCCTCCATGTACAAGTTTATAATTTCTAGGGAATTATTCCATAAGAAATGTCACCAAACATATTCCACCTTATGAAAAGGCTGGCCTCCTGCAAGCTTCAAATTTCTTTCCTTTAGGGCAAGGAATTTTGGCATTAAAAATTTTTTTAAAAAAGGCAACTCAATAACGCAGCCTTATACCAGAATTTGTTTTCTTGGGGCTTTAACCACTCTTTTCTATACTGGACTTGAATGGCATTCAAATCTTTCTTAGATCTAACAGAATATCATGAAAATGTTATTCACTGAGCTTTTGTCTCTTCAGAAGTCTTTAAGAAGAATCCTTACCAAACAGAAGTTGAGTAGTAAAAATTTCAATGGATTTTGACATTTATAAATGTAATAATCACTTGCGAAGATTATCATCGACAACATACATTGTTAAGATGAAACGTCCTCCGAGAATGCATGAGGTTCTCATCCCGAGCCACTTAATTATGGGTCTTCAATAATTGAATATGTTATTTTAATACACTTAACTTCACTGCCTTTCTATAGCCACTAATAAATCACTTCCAAGATGTAAGCTAAACATTTGGTTCTCAGGATCACCACTAAAAATTTCAAATCAAAATTCATACTTAGGAAATCCACAACCAATATTCTACATGAAAATAGATGAATACTACTCTATGGCACGCCTACACTTTACATATGATTTCTCCTCCTGCAAATGGGATTATAAAGGTGTCTACTATATCAACTCAGACTAATAAGAAGTTTAGAAGTAATGGTCTCCTAATTTTCATGATCTCTAAGTAGCCTACATAAAAGTAAATTACAAACCTCTCCTATTAACTAATAGCTTCAACATTTTTCAAATAATCAATTCCGCATTAGAATGCCAAGCTGCTTATCCTGGGAAATGTGTTGTCTCCTGACAAAGCAAGCCTGAACTAAAGACCCTCCTTAACTATTTCAACTCAAGAGCCTCAGAATTATTCTTAAGAAACTTAAACATCCTAAGTATTCCATTCCCATCACAGCAACCAAGTATAGGCGCTGGCCCCTCGCCACTAGAGGGGGTGTTTCTTCTATTGGTTTCTCCTTCCCCTTATTTGGCTGACCAGAATTTCTGGTTGAACTAGAAATAAGCCTCATGAACAACATCCTGACCTTTATTAATATTGTGTGGATTTTTCCTTTTTTTTCCCCCAGACCTTAGGTTATCATTGAAATATAAATTTCAACCCCATTAGTTTACTGGAAAATAATCAGAAAATACAACAAAGCTTGGGTATTCCTTTTTTAAAAGAATGTTTCTTTTTTTTTTAGTTCACCAGATTCACATTATTTCAATAATAATCACAATAATAATTTTTTAATCACAATAATAATAGAGAAAATATGAGACAATAGTAATAAACTTTAAAGAACAATCTCCATATGTTTAAGTCACTTGCTGAAGATTTCAGGTAGCAAACAGGAAGACTCCAGACCATTCATTTCTGGCTGGCTCAAGTGCTGACCTGCTCTTCCCTTCTACCATACTAGTGTAGAACAAACAGCTGCACGATTACTTATTGAACTCATTATTATTCTTGGCAAATACTAAACACCCCATCTACGCAGAATAATCTCCACTGGCCACAAAGTAAAGTTACAAAGTGAGGAAGGAGTGGGTGAGGGAGATAAGGAAGAAAGGAGGCTGAAGGGAGAAGGAAGAGAGGAAAATAAATCTATCAAACAATCTTGAGATCAAGCATAAGACACAAAATATGCAAGAGCAGGAACCAAGATCAAAGCAAGAAATCACAATCAGGAAAAGAAGGAACGAATGACAAACAGGAGCAGTCACACCACCAGACAGTCAAACAACCCAAAAGATTCCAGAAGAGATGACAAGTGCCGTTTGGCTCCTTGCTGCTCTCTGTGATGAACCTTGGTCTAAGGTAGGGCCCCTTAAAAACGACTGAGATGAGACTTGATAAGTCAGAATCTGCATCCACTTAATCAAGTCAAAAGACAGTGGGAGGAGCCCCACTGCTGAAGATTTCAGGTATCAAATAGTGAAGCTATTAGTGTGATTAAAATGAAATAATGTGAATCTGGTGAAAAGAAACCTATCAGAATAAAATCAATTCCACCTGACATGGATCTGCCTGGAACAAAATGAGTATACCACTCAGGATGTTTTTGGCTGCAAGTGACAAAATCCCAGATCCTGCTGGCTTACACAATAAGGAACTGTACTATCTCACAGAACTGGAAGTTCGGAGGTATGGCAGACCAAGTACAACACAATCAGCAGTTCACTAAGGTCATCAATGGCTCAGGTTTCTTCCATCTCTCTGTTCTGCCATCTCTAGATCCATTCCCAAGATGGCTAGAACAGCGCTAGCCATCATACTCAAACATAACATCAGAGGGAGAGGAGGCATCGTCTCTCTTCTTTAGTATTAGGAAATCCTTCCCCAGAAGTACTCCAGCACTCCTCCAGACTTTCCTTCACATTTCTTTGGGCAGAACAGGTTACAGATCATTCCAAACCCTTCACTGGCAAAGGAAAAAGGATTAACCATGACTGCTTAGCCTAATCATCTGGGGTGAAATGAATGCTGGGGAGTCAATCACCATGACCATACCATGGGCAATTTATAATGATGAGTATTATTATGACATTGTTTTCACTCCATAACAAATCTATAATTTAATTATGCCGCTTCCATGATCTTAACTATGAGGCATGTGCTTTGCCTGAGATCCAGATAATTATTCTCTGTTTGTATCCTATATTTAACATCATAAAGTTGTTTATAAGATAAAAAAAAATTTATTATAACTTTCTTGGTCAATCTACTATTAAAAAAAAAAACATAATGCAACATTTTAGAGTAAGAATGATAATTAGGTTTATCCCCATTGCAATAGATATAGCTACCTAGAACCTCATTTTGAGAAAGAATGAAAGCTGGTTCTGAGCCAATGGAAAATAGTACCATGACGATTAATCAGTTGACCATGGACTTGGGTTGAGGCACACACATAGCACATATTTGTCAACCCTGCTTTGGAGAAAATCTTTTTTTTTTTTTTTCTTTTTACCATCCTAAATTGTTTAATAGGTCTGAATTTACGAACTTTATTTATATTAGCAGTAACAGTGGGGTAGAAGAGTATTTTGCCTTCTCCAAGCTGCACAGCAAGAACTACCAATGGTATGATGGAACTTAATGGCCCTTTCCAAGGCCACAGCTCTAGAGCCCTGCAGATGTCAGCTCACACATCTCCTGTGCCTGTGAAGTGACTTGGTGATCCACTGGGGTGTCAAGATTTCTTCTGATAGCTTCATGGAATGGATCAATG
This sequence comes from Loris lydekkerianus, assembly GCA_963574355.1. Taxonomy (NCBI): domain Eukaryota; kingdom Metazoa; phylum Chordata; class Mammalia; order Primates; family Lorisidae; genus Loris; species Loris lydekkerianus. Next base: position 37,122 of record CAUYPK010165596.1, on the reverse strand, counting down.
AGGATAAACTTCAAAAAAAATGTATATATAGGGTGGCTACTACTGTGAGCCTGTGGCTCACTGAGTAGGGTGCTGGCCCCATACATAGGAGGTGATAGGTTCAAACCCGACCCTGGCCAAAAACTGCAAAAAATGTGTATATGGAATCTTCACCAACCCAGTAAGAATTCAGGACTCTGAAAACTCCACAGCAGCATCCAGCTCATTCCCTGGCAACAGAATGAAGGCTTCTAGCAAACCTTTAGCTGGTTAACACTGTGATGAACGGTCCTGCCATATGTTGCACCCTTAGGAACTGGGCATTTGCAGCCACCGTGGTGCACATGAATCCTACATATGACGTAAACTTGCTTAGCCTTATATCCTGGTCTGTAAGTTTTATCCGCTTGGGTGGAGCTGGGAGTCTTGTAGAGAGTTGTAGAGCTGGGAGTCCTGTAGTAGAATTGTCAGCAGTGGACCCTCAGAAGAAAGCGCATTACATCAGACTGCTTCTTCCTCCATAGCTCCTGGATGTACCCATCTTGGCCAGAAAGAAAGGAAAAAGCCTTTCTCCTGGAGAAAAACTTTTTAAATAATTTCCCCTCAATGATTATGAATTTCTCTTTTGCAATGTCTCTTTATTTTCATTTTAATGTAGAGCCAATCTAATCTCTCCTCTTCTTCAGTTTCCAAGTAGTTTGCATACATAAAACATAATATGTATCAAACACGAAACGAAAAAAAAATTTCTATATAATCAGAGGGTACCATGGGAATTTTGGAACTGGGCCTCTTTAGTAACTCCATAGAAAGGCTTGGCAGAGTGGCTTCATTTACAAACTGTCCCACTTAAAACAAGCAGGGGGGCCTTGGGGACCCAGACTGGATGCAAGCCGAGGCAGCACTGAGACAGAAGGTAAAGAGAATGGCTATCTATTCGCAATCAAAGGTAGACTAGCCCACAGTTGCAAAAGAAACCAAAACCTAACCCTAAACAAAAGCAATGTACCACGAACTGGAGAATGAGTTAATAAATGATGGCAAATTACAAACAGTATGCAGAGTTTATGTGTATAAAATACATTTTAAAGGACTAAGAAGGACAAAGTGGTTATTCCCAGGTAAATTAATTTACGGCTTTTTTTCCCCCTTCTATTACTTATCTATATTTTTCTGAGTGTCCTGTACTGCACATGCACTGCCTTTATAATAGGGGGGAAAATAATAAAGAAACATGTTTATCTTATCACTATATGTTTTCTTTGTTCCAAGTAACCTTATCACTCTTATCCAAGTATATTCCTATTTTGGGGCAGTTGGGTTGCTTCAACTTTTTTTTTTTGTAGAGACAGAGTCTCATTTTATCGCCCTCAGTAGAGTGCCGTGGCGTCACACAGCTCACAGCAACCTCCAGCTCTTGGACTTAAGTAATTCTCTTGCCTCAGCCTCCCGAGTAGCTGGGACTACAGGTGCCCGCCACAATGCCCGGCTACTTTTTTGTTGCAGTTTGGCCGGGGCCAGGTTTGAACCCGCCATCCTCGGTATATGAGGACAGTGCCCTACCCACTGAGCCACAGGCGCTGCCCTGGTTGCTTCAACTGTTTTATATCACAAGCAACAATGTGCTCTTGTAGCTGAAAATATAAATTTGAAATTTAAAGGAAAAAAAAAAAAAAACAGAAAAATCCCAACATTGGCCAGAAGTGTTTAATCATCCAATACACTAAAATTACTACTGAAAACTAGTAACTTAGGATATTCATTTCTGACCAAATCATTACTTTAACCAAATTGACCAGCTGAGCAGTTTGCTTTCAACTAAATTATATACAGGCAGGCCTGAGGTTATGAATGAGAAAGGTGCTACAGATTTGCTCCTAAGTTGAATTTGTATGTAAGTTGGAACAGGTTCATTTCCTGTAAGAATTGTACTCAGGGACTTACTGTAATAGTCTCCCTTCATGTGAGTTGTATGTAAGTCAGATGTTTGTAACTCGGGGACTGCCTATAACTTTTAAGTCAAACTGGTACACTGGACAAAGAGTGTACTACCAGCATCAAGGAAAATCTGAAGGCAGAGATAAGAAATAAGATCAAAAGGTAAGGTTCAATAATAAAAAACTGGCAAGATGAACTGGACAATTTAGAAGGGAAAGATGGCCTAGGGCAATGGTTCAAAGTGGAAGGAAGTCTTTTATTAAGAAGCTGTAAAACTAGCCCAAGTAGTTTAGAGAGTGCTAAGTAAAAAGAGTATCAAGGAAAATCGGTTTCATCTGCCTGCTTGGACACTCTCTTCCAGTAGAACGAAGCTGGGGTTTTTCCTAGATTTCATAGATGAAAAAAACATCATCTGCTTGGGGTTTACATTAAGGAGGCATGTTTGCAAAATCATTCATCCACAATCACTTTCCCAGTAAATGAGGTTCTGGAACTAGCCACTGCGTGACAGGAAATCTAGCAGTACTTTTTTGGTATATTATGGTTCCCATTCCAAATTACAGAAGGTAATATCCCACACTGTCAGACAAAGCAGAGGTGCCAGATGATATGAATTTACATGGAGGAAAGCAACCCAAATTAGACTCCCTCAAGAGAAAAGGACCCAGGTAGTGTACCTTAGGTTTTTACAATAGCTGGTAAGCATGACTAGAGAGAGCCAGAAGACATTTCTATTTGAACAGTCTTCTAGGGAACCTAATTCCAATTAGAATTCCTTTTTAACCAGTTACTGCTCAATGAAAAATCTTGGAGAGCCTTGTGAGCAGCCTGTACTCATTCAGATAGTCACTGGCTGCCAGGCTGTGGTATTTGCCGGGGAAAGGAAGGAGGCAGCATGGAGAAAGACATCTCTACCACTGAAGAAGGTGTCTCACGGGAAGGAAAGCAGAGAAGTGTATTCATATTCAGTCACAGCAGAGTTGGTGTGAAAAAAAAAAGGAGATGAATCAGTGTTGTTTTGAGTAAGAAGTAAAACAGTGCAGAGGTAGACTTCACAAATGATGTTGAGGCAACTGAGTAGCCATTTGGAAAAAAATTAAGTTGGACCCATTCTTCACACAATATACCAAGAAAACTGGATCAAAATTTTAAATGTAAAATAGAATCCATAAAAGTAGTAAAGGCCAGTATGAGAGAATTCTTTCATAACCTTGTAGTGGAGGTTTTTCTAACTTGACTAAACCCAGAAGTCATAAAATACTGACAGATTCAACCACATTTTTTAAAAAAAATCTACACAGCAAAAACATCATAAGCAAAGTTGAAAGACAAATGACAAACTAGGGGAAAATATGTTGCGACTCATATTAGAAAGGGCAAATCTCCATATTGTAAACAGTAACTACAAAGTGATTTTTAAACCACCCCTGCTTCCCAAAATAAGCGAAGGATGTAAAAGACACTTCACAAAAAAGGAAATATAAATGACTCTTAAACATGTGAAAAGATGTTCAAACTTACTCATAAGAGAAAAAGAAATTAAAATTATACTAAGATAACATTTTTCACCTACCAGATTTTTGTTGGCAAGAATACAGATAATCAGACACTTGCCTATGTATTTCTGGTGGGCTATAAATTGTACAACCCCTATAAAAGGCAATTTGGCAGTACCTATCAAGCTATTTTGATATATACCCTTTGGTTCAGCAATTCTACTTCTAGGAATTTATCCTACAAATCCTATACTTGCACCAGTGTGAAATGATCTATGTAACAACAGTATTTATTGCAGCATCACCTGTAACAGCAAAAGATTGAAAATTTCCCAAATGTCCATCAATATGGGGCTGGTTAAACAGTGATCTCCCAGATACATTAGTTAAGTAAAAAAGGCACAGCAATGTACATTAGCTTCCATGTGCATAAAAAAGGAAAAGGAAACAGAATTTATATTTGTATTGGCTTGGAAATGCATTTTAAAACTCTGGAATAATGGTCATTTAGTAGGTAACAGAAGTGGAAGGGAAACTTCTCATTTCCAAATGTTTTGTTTTGAATCATGTGAATATATTATCCTCTCAAAAATTGAATCTTAAAATGTGTAAAAAAGTAAAGTAGACATAATTGGAGGTCCTAGTTAATATTCCCCACGTAGGCCTCTCATTCCATGGGTGACTGGTAGTAGACAAGTGACTGTGCACTTGGAAGACTTGAATAGTAGCATCTACAAGTGGAAAGCAGTGAGGGTTACAGTTAGAGGCCTGATGACTAGAGGTGAGGAACTCACCAATTAATAGGTTACATATGTTCAGGCAGTAACACTGACAAAAAGAGGGAAGAACATGATCATGGGAAGTATCACAACAAAGGCAGCACATCAAAATAAAGAGATAAGCAAAAGGATAATTCTGGGAGTGTTTTTGAGTCAAAAGATGGTAAAAACAATTCCTTAGAATACCTGAATGGTATCTTAATTCAAACACAAATGTTACACAGTAGCTCAGGCTTACTGCCCTTCAGTTCTCTGTAGATTATTAGTCCCAATCAGAAGACAAGGCAATGTAGCACAGTAACATACCACAGGCCTTCTCTGCTCTCCCCTTATGCTACCTCCCAAGTACAAACATCCAGGAAAGTTCTAAGGCCCAGGCTGGTCAAGATAAAGAAAATAGAATATTTTAAATAAACCTTCAAGAAAACTGGCTCCATTCATTCATCAAATGTTTACAGAGTACCCGCTCTATTGAACACTTGAAGTGCTCAATAATTCATCCCAAAGAATATTCATCCCAGGCTCCGCACCTGTAGCTCAGTGGCAAGGGCGCCAGCCACAGACATGGTAGCTGGCAGGTTCAAACCCAGCCCAGGCCTGCCAAACAACAATGACAACTACAAGAACAAAAAAAAATAGCCCGGTGTTGTGGCGGGTGCTCGTAGTCCCAGCTACTTGGGAGGCTGAGGCAAGAGAATCACTTAAGGTCAAGAGTTTGCTGTGAGCTGTGACACCATGGCACTCTGCTGAGGGCGACGTGGTAAGACTCTAAAAAAAAAAAAAAATTCATCCCAAAGAACACACAAGTTTAAGACAATTCAAACACAAAGGCATTTTTAAAAGATCAAGATAATAGAAGCTCTTTTCAAAAAATTTTGAGAACTATGAAGAAGTCACTAAAAAGTCAGTCTAACAAATATGAAACAATGGTAAATGGATTCAAATTTTACTGTTTTTCTGTTTAAAAAATGAAAATAGTGATTTAGCATGTAAATTTAAGAATCATTTTCAGATATTAGGAAAAATGAGGTAGTTTCTTACAATTTTACTAAAGAAATCCTTAAAATTTAGTTTTCTATTTTCCTCACAACTGATAAAACAAGAAAACATAACTAGAAAAGGGAACTAATTCACAACAGATGTCAGGGAAGAATTTTTCCAGTAGTGAACTATAAACATGTGGAATAAATACTGGAAAACGTATTACGGCAAAAAATCAGAGTAAGTTACTAATTACATGATCTTACTAGGAAACCAGATACCTAAATATATAGATGGCATTTATATAGGCATTTAAAAAATAACCCTAAATTAATGGATAAACCATGGTTTTACTATCCAAACCTTCAATATAATACATAAACCTGCAATCTGCTAAAATAAAGATACTTCCCAGTGCCTATAAAGTCCATTCTTATGTATTCATAAAGATGGATCCAATTACAAAACCTAACGAGTTTTTGTAACCTAACAGAAGTCTACTGTATTCTTTCTGATCACTTTGCCAACACCTTTTTAACTTAACACCTACTTGGAACTTTCCCTAAGACCCGCCTTCTTAATATTACACATTCTCTATTTACTTACATTCTAAAAGGAGACATAAAGACTTGCAACCCCACCATCACCAAGCCTTCTCTAGGAAAAAGGAGAAAGTGGACAGTTCTGCCTCAGCCACTACACTTAAGAAGAAACGGTTTATGCCTGGAACACAAGGGAGGATGAGAAAGGAACTGAAGAAGAGCAAACAACAGACTCTGTTCCAATGAAAGTTTGTATGAAGTCAATTTGTGACTCATCCATATTCAAATGGATGCACAAAAACAAATTCCAAAGCTAAATATAAAAATGACTTTTGGACTATCCAGGTTTCTGCTCATTTCTACTTCAAGGACAGGAGAAGGCTACGATACTGGCAGGACATTAACTCTCTTGGGCAGCCAAGATCCAGCTCAAAGGCTATAGTTAATTTCCATACAGGCCAAAGCAATTTAATATATTACTACTAAAACCATACATGTTGTATAAAAAAAAGAGTTAATGAGCCTCCAGACCATAGCAATCATGGAATAACTTAGGAGACCTGGACAGAGATGACTCATGATTCACAGTATTTAACTGGCCTAAAACAGCATTAACTTTAGAACCTGAAAGATACTTCAGTACCTGAAAAATCATAAAGTGAGTTCACCACAGGTCCCTCCAAAATTAACTTACCTAAGGCTGGGAAGCTTCATGGAGGCAAAGCCAGACCCACACCTCTGAGAATCAGTCTCCCACTCTTGTGACATACAGCATCATGTTCTTCGGGAATGTGTTAAAAGAAACTTGTACATGTGAGGCAATTTTTTCTCAAGAATTGGGACAATGCAAAAGGGTTATGCAGTTACATGTGGAAAGAGGTATTTACTTTGTTAACTCTAGTTAGAAGGATGATCGCCTTCATAGACATAAGTAATATCCTGAATTTATTTATCACATAAGGAATAACTTTTCTCCTCCCAATTATTAAGGTTTTCTAGAGTTTACCAGTGATTGGGGATAACATGACTAAGAAATAAACTATCTTTTTAACCAGAATGAAAGCTTATCTGTTATTACTAATGAATGGAAAAACATTATTTAATTAGATTTTAAAATATTATTGGCCCTATACTATTAAGTAACATTTCCATCTCCTGTCTTTATTTTTTCCTAAAATTTTCTACAACACAGAAAGTCTTTCCCAACCTGTTTTATTACATTTTCTTGTTAAAGTAAATTTTAATATTCAAAGTCACATAAGTTTCTAATTAAAAATTCTAACAAAAGACAATTCCAAACTTTTTGCCCAGTTTACCTCTGCGTGTAGTGTCATATGGTCTATCTAAATAAATATATTTTGGAAAAGAAAAAACTCAAGAATTTTATATGTAACTGATTATACATATATCTTATCAATTCTCTAAATCTTAAGAAATTTTTCCAAACAAGTTGATGTTAACACTTCTAGCCTATTGCACCTTGTTCATCACTAAGAGAAAGTACAAATTGGGGGGGGAGGTTAGAAAAAGAGTCAAACCAAAAGTCTACCAGGAAAAAAAAATCATAGCTAATCTTCCTACGCAGATATAACACGTACAAGCCAAACTGCCATTTCCTTGTACCACGCAGCTGTCTGGGCTTGTGGCGGGCACCTTGACAAGGTGTGTTCAATCAGGAAAATCAAAGCTGAAGTAAAGAAAACAACTAATGTATGATCTCATATATGTCCATTCATGCTAAGAAAATCTGATTCTATATAATTTGTAACATATTCTGGTTGCTCTCTGTATTCACATTAGATGAGGCAATATTTTATGCTGAACATTCTTAGGTGCCATAGAGATTTCAAGTTGCGTGAGGTGTGCCTTTGAAGCTCACAGTTTTACAAGGGAATAGACTACCACACACGAAAAGAAGGCAGTAAAATGAGAACTTTGTGACAGACTAAAGCACAATCTGAGTTCACTTCTTGAGCTAGTTTTAGAGGAAGGGTAAAATTTCAATTAGTAGAAAAGAAGGGGGAGGAGGGAATGTCATAAAAAGGAAAACTATAAAAAATGTGGGAGGTTAAAAGGATCTTTGAAGAACAGTAAGAATACCAGTTTGACTAGAATAGGGAAATTTTGTGAAAATAAAGGAGCTCTTTAGGTTTGATGTCAGAGATAATATACAGCTGCTGAAGACTTTTTAAGTCCCAGAGTAAAATAAGAAAAGCTATATTTTAGGAAGACTACTCTGGCAATGATAGAATCGCTAAAAAAAAAAGGGGGGGGGATGTTATGCAGGTACGTCAGATAAAAAATTAGTACAATAATCCCAGGTACATCTTAAGTGTACAAGTGTCAGCTAAAGTTTCTAAATTTTATACATGTATATTTAATATAGTAAAGAATGTCTACACTGATTCTAGAAAACTCGAATTTACACACTTTTTTATTACTTTTCTTATTATCACCTTAGGTAACAACTTCTGGCTCAGAATTTTCATTTCACTTTTCCTCACCAAATCTTTGCATTAATAAAAATCATCATCTTTCTTTATGCATTAGAAAAATTCACAAGACTGCTTCATCAGAAGAGCATTTAAAGCAATTTGTAAATCCCACTTTGTTAAAACAATTATTTTATATCGCATACAAGGAATTTTCCCCAAATTTCACTTTTATTTACCAAGAAAAAGCACTTTCTTTCGGGAGTTTAGGCCTACAAATCCAAAGTAAAATGAAGGGTAATTATCTAGTGATTCTGTAATAGTTACTTTATAGAAAGAGTTTTTAACTAACTGGCTGTGGTAAGAATTATGAAAGCAGAAACTAACTGCTTTCTTTACTTTGTTGTGTAAACTAGACCACACATGAACATCCCTCTTCTAGAAAAAGGACTGAATCAGAAAAGTTAATATTTAACAGATTATGGTGATCTTATTCTATTTGATTTCCAAACAAGAGATTTAACTACAAAACATTGTTTCACTCAATAATTTTTTTCAACTTTAAAAAGGTAACTTAGATTGCTGAAAGTCACACTACATATGTCTTACAGAATAGTATGCCTGATTTTTAATAAATCAGACTTTTGAAAAAATACAGAGCCAATAAAAGGAACAGAGAAAAATTAATTCGTTTAGGTCACCTGAAGAATTGTATATGTGTAGAGACCTTAGATTAAGCCAAGGATGTTATCCCTGGTATGTCAGACAGCTGTGGTGTCTCTGCTTCCATGACTGCCTTTGTGTAAAAAAGCTGTCTCTTAATGACCACTGGAACCTCTCCAGATTCCTACTGTAGAAGCGCTGAGACAAGAACAGCTGATTGGCTCAGCCAGGTCAGACAACAGCCCTTAGTTTAACAGAGCAGTAGAGGAACAGAGGTCTGTGGGTGACCTGATGGTGAGGAGATGAAAAGGAGGCAGAAGGCGGAAGAAAAGGAAAGGGGGGAGAACAGAATTAACTACCAAGATACTAGTAGAGCGAAAATGCTTTACCTAGAGATTCTTAGCCAAGGATGGATTTTTTTAAATTTAAAGTAAAGAAGAATACTGGTTTAAAACGGTCTGAAGGAGCCCAATTCACATGAACAAACATGGTTTGTAGCTTTATAACGACACTGAGTGGGCAAGGCTTACCTTTTATATATTAACATTTCGAAAATGTAGTTTATTCAATAAATGTGTTGAAAGATGTCATGTTTCCTAAAAATTGTACCTAATTTTAGGGTTCCTGCTTACGGTGATTCCAATTCTGCATGAGAGTTTTAAATTGGAGGAGGAATGGCAGGGTGCAGAACACAGATGAAATTTTACAGCATGGAAATAAAAGTATTTTTAAACCTTCTTGGGGGTGAAGAGTTAGGCAAGAAGTAATACGTGGAAACTGTCAAGTGCTTCTCTACACACCCACCCACCAGATACCATCGCAGCCGGCTGGGGGAGTCTCCCTCTTCTTGCCTGACAGCTTCACTTTCTTTGAGGTCTGGAGCTGGTGATCACACTGGCCCGTCATGGTATTTTCAGTTAACAAAGCAGTTACTCAACAGGGGAAAAAGCCACAAAGAAGCAGAGCAGCTGCTGCACCCGTGATGCAAGTGCAGGATGAGCCCCGGGCCGCCACCGCCGCCTCGGCTCCTCCGTGACGTCCGGGAGGGGTATCCCCGGCTCTCAGGAAGTGGTGGCCGCGGGCAGCTCCGCCCCCACGCGACTACAGGCTGGCCAGACTGCCGGGTGGCAGGACGGCTGGGCGGGCGGGGATCACCGTCCCTCCACCCCCTACACACACACGCACGCACGCACGCGAGGACCGTGCGCCCCATTCGGTCTCCCGCGCCACTGCTCAGAGCGTACCCCGCGCCTCTTCCTGCTCAGTCCTCACAGCGCGCACGGGACGGAGAGTTGCCCGCGCTCCCCTCTCTCCCCGAGCTCACCTCCACTCACCCCGACCCCAGGCGCCGAGCCTGGCCCAGCGTCGCCGGTCACTAGACAGGGTCGAACCGAGTCCAAGATGGCGACTCCGCCCCCGCCCCCTCTGCACTCCCGGCGGGGTCAGGGCGCCCCCTCGCGCGGCGCGCTCGCGCCCGAGGCCCGGCTAAAAATAGCCAGGCCCGACTATATTTGGTTCGACCGGATCCCCGCGCGCCCGCGCGCTCACCGCCCCGCCCCGTGCGCCCTGCCCCGCCCCGCCCCGCCCCGCCCCGTGCGTAGCTGAATGGAGAAGGGGCGGGGGTGACCGAAGGGAACCTACTCCGCTATCTGCGGCGCGCGCCGGCGGCGGGGCCCGGCCAACCGCCGAATTTAGAAACATCGCCTGCGTCAATCACGCGCCTCGCGTGCGTCAGCGGCGCGCGGCTCCAGGTCCTGCCCCCCCCTTCAGCTTTTGAATGGATACAATGTAGCAGCGCCCTCCTTCCTTCCGAGACTGGATTGGAACCCGCGGCAGTGCAGAAGCTCGGTTCCTCTCTCCGCCGGGTCCACTTTCAAAGCCTCCTCCCACGGTCTTCTCCACATCACCCTGTCTGAAATGGAAGTGGAGGCGAAGAAAGATCTTATACATGCTGTATATATCTATATGTAGTCTCGTTTTCAAGTTTCTAGTCCTAGCTCGAACCTTCTTCAATTCTTAAAGTCTACAATTCTGGGCTATCTACCATGGAATCCTTTCTTCTCCCTCCTTACCCCAACATGCAGATTAGGACAAGTCAAAGAAATAAAAAGTCACAACCGATTCAAATACAGTACGTGGGGGTCTGTATCATTTCACTCATATATATTTTCTCCTAAAAATTTATTTCCCAAAGTGATTACTTTCACACATCAGTCAACCTTTGAGCTAGAAGTCTTTACTCTGATAAGTCTTTGTTTTTGTTTTCAGCAAGAAATTCACTCTTAAATTTACCATTGTCAGGAAGAAATTGCTTTCTCTCCTACATGCGGTTGCCCAGGCTTTTGGCACACCCTTTTTGTGACAAATGTGTCCCAGGAGAGCAAATCCCCTAGCGAGGGACTGACTAATAAATCCTGTTGATTTGTTTCGAAATGTTTAATATGGGCAATGAGAGAGGCCCCAACTACAATCATCAAAAAGTGAAAGTGCGAGCTGAGAGTTCCATTTCTGACCGGGTGCTGGGGAGGAGGAAAGATTTGCAACAGTCAGAACAGCTCAGCTGTTCAACACGTGTGCGTTTGTTTTATACACATTAAGTAGTTTCTGCTGCAGCGCGCTTGTGGATGATGGACGTGCACTTCTTTAGGTTATAATGTGTTCACTTAGGAAACTCACACCGTGTAAGTGCAAAGAAATAAAACCCGTAGCCATCTGCATCCGTGTGCGAAATACGCACCCAGTAAATGATGGGGAGCGAGGCCCGAATTAGGCAGAGGACCCGAGAGAAGTAAACAGCTTATTGCAAGAGGAAAGCACAGCTGCACCTCGGAGAGTCTTCGGGCTGGGGCCAGACTTCTGCACCGGCTGCCAGGTCACTCGGAGAAGGTGGCTGGAAGAGCCTTCTCTTTCGGAAGAGCTGTCCTCTCCCTTACCCCCTCGCCCGGGCTGGGTGCCTCGGGACAGCCTCGGAGGCGCGCCAGCAGCACTCCTCCAACTCTACTCCACCCGAGCCTGACAGCTGGGCGGTGCCGCCTGATCCGCAGGAGGTTGCTGCACCCTCCCGCAGACGCGCGCCCAGGCTAGCAGCGCAGCAGCAAAAGAGTTGGCAACCTAGGCTCCGAAAAGCCCCGGGGCCGGGGCGGGAAGTGCGGAGCAGTTTCCATTGTGCAGCCATGCGACTGGCCTGGGAGCGCGCGCGCGCACACACGAGCACACACACACCCCCTCCCTCGCACACGCGGAACCGGCTGGGCCAGGGGAGGGAGGAGGAGGGTGACGTAGCGTCCCATGGCGTCACATTGACGTCTCGCATTCCAGGCACTCTATGGAGAGGCCACTAGGGCTCCTGTGGCATAAATGACGTGCCGAGAGAACAAGCGAACGCGCAGCCGGGAGAGCGGAGTCTCCTGCCTCCCGCCCCCCACCCCTCCAGCTCCTGCTCCTCCTCCACTCCCCATACACAGACGCGCTCACACCCGCTCCCTCACTCGCACACAGACACACGCGCGCACACACGCTCCACACACACACTCCACTCTCTCCCGCGCGCTCACACCCCTCTTGCCCTGCGTGCAGCGCGGCGCCGCAGCCGGACGCCCCTCCCGGGCTCACTTTGCAACGCTGACGGCGCTGGCGGTGGCCGTGGAGGTGGGTACAGCGGCGGCATCCTCCCCCCTGGTCGCAGCCCAAGCCAGGACGCCCGCGGAACCTCTCGGCGGCGCTCTCTCATGAGTCGGGATCGCAACATCCCCCACCAGCCGCTTACCGCCTCTGGGAGCTGCTGGGCTTGTACACCTCAGCCCTTCCAGGACAGCAGCTGTGACTCGCCCCCCAGTGCAGATTTCGGGACAGCTCTCTAGAAACTCGCTCTAAAGACGGAACCGCCACAGCATTCAAGTACGTATGAGATTCGCCCAGTTAATAGGGGACTAAAGCTAAAAAAGTTGGCTTGCTGGGAAGCGTCGCTCCTGAAATTGACAACTTTGAGCGTTAGGTTCCCTCCCCTTACCTCACCTCCCCGCTTCGCTTTTGCTCGCGGAGCAGCCTGTAGGTTCTGATCTGAAACTTTTCCCCTGTAGCTGGCCCGCGGGGATGTCTAGAGCTCGTGGGATTCCTCCCCCCATTCGAAGAGGCGAAACGCTTCTAACAAAGAGGAGGACTGGGATTTGTGCTGTAGCGGCTCTAGCGATGTAATTCAGGGTATTTCGGCTCTAGTTGTCATGGTAATGATGCTCTCGGCGGCGGCGGCGGCGGCAACGGCAGGGAGTTGCAGGTCTGGTGATGAACAGCAGTAATTTTCCTACCTTTTAAGTAGGATTGAAAATAGGGGCTCTAGTGGGACCAAGTTAATGTACCTAATTGGTGGCACCGAGCAGGTTCCCTGGAAGGAAGCTCTGGAGGGGCCTGGGCAGTGGCGGGCAGAGTTTGCAGAGGCACTCGGAGGACCTCAGGAAAGAGAGCGTAATTGTAGGAATGTGGCTTATTGTATTGAAATGAGCCCGGGGCTCCACTAGGCACGTCTGCCTGGCGTCGCGGACTTGCCGGTTTACACTTTTCCCTTCGGAGGTAAATGGGGTGTAATTGCCGACTCCTGCGCCCCGACACGCGTGGGTATGTTGTCCCTCTCCGCCAGACCTTGGCTCGGTGTGAGACAGGCATGGTTTACTTTTCACTGACAGAACTCGCGCTTTTTGGAGAACTTGGTCCGAATGTTTTACTGTTAGTAGAAATGAAAGTTCCGGGTGGTGAAAGGAAAGCGGTCAGGCGAGCGCACGCTGCGGAGATTGACTTCCAAAGGCACCTCTTGAACCTGTTGGCAGCTTCGGGGCAGTCGTGGGTGTTGGGGGAGCATTTGTCTCTTGATTTCCAAGAACGTTTTGGATTTGCCTTTTATGTGTGCCTCCAGAGGTAAATGCTGCAAGGAGTTTAGTAATCAGAAATCTCGGGCTGTTATCCCAGGGCCTTAGAGTGCTGGGAGAAAGGTACAGGACGCCGTTCACTCCATCCTGAATCTAATCCCGGATCTCTTTTTCCCACGACGGGGAAGTATTTTTTAGAACCGAGTTGGGGAGGGGGGGGAAGAGCGGCCCAACGCCGTTCCTGGGCACAATAAAGTTACTTTATTTGAGTAATCTCCCTGAACAAGATGCTTGTAATGTGACCATCAGACTCCTCAGGCCAAGGCAATCTCCACGCCCGCTCCCTCCCCATGAGCCCACCCGCCCCCATGGCGGGGCCCGCGCGCTCGCAGATATTCTCCCCCGCAGTTTGTCTAGTCTTCCTCGGACTTTCTGAGAATGTCTGTCTTTCCCTTTCTGTTGGTCTCTCCTCCGCTCCTCTTGCCCCCGCCCAACCTCCGCCCCCGCACCCCAGGGTTGGAAACTCCGCGGAGGAGCCCGGGTCACAATGGTGCGTTTCACGGTTTCCTCCACACACTTCGCCACCGGGAGGGGAACACGGGGGTGTTCCTTTCGTCTGCCCACGAGAAAGAAAGGAGCTTTGACAGAGCTAGTTATTTCTTCCTAATTTACAACCCCAAGGCTCTGTGCTGCCGGCCCTGGCGGCCGTGAGCGGGAGCGGCGGAACGTGTTTCCAGGCGCGGAGGCTTCGCCTAGGTAACCGGCCGTTTGAGGGACCAAGAGAGCGGTGGGGCGCTCGGCTGGGCTGTAGGAAGGGCGGCGGGGCTCTCTCCTGCAAACTCTGGGAGCTCCAGAGGAACCCCTTCCTTGGAAAGATGCGGTCCCCGCCCACCCGAGTTCAGAGGCCGCCCCTCGAAAAAGATTCCTCTTGCAAGGCCGCTGGGGTGGAACGGGAATGAGGACACCCACTGGAGGAGGGGGGAGTTGCTGGACACCCACCTTGAAGACGCGGGGGGACGGGAAGCACACGCTACCGCTATGGGAAGACCCGCGTGTGCCTGCGCTACAGCGAGCGCATGCTTTCCGCCGGAGCAGCTCGGATTGGAGCTGGGGGTGGCAAGGGAATCCCCCATTTGATAGCTGTCGAGGGTTTCCCGGACCTGGGGACTCCAAGTGCCTTTCTCTCTTCCTGCAAGCAAGCCCGGGGCACAGGGGCGCCGGGAGACCGACCCCGTGGCCTGCGCACCCAACAGGTTTTTGAATTGGTTTGATCTGGAGGGTTTCGGTCCACGTTCCCACCCTGGAGCTGTGTCCACGCTGGGCAAAGGGGGCGCTATAGGCCGGAGTTTGGGGCACCCAGATCCTTCCCCTAAGCCTGACAAGCGGCGCTTTCAGCTACAAAGTTTCTTGCGGGCTATGCGCTGATGTTCACCCCAGAGCCGCACTCGGTGCCCTCCACAACGTGCCCACTGCAACGTGCCCCCTCCGGGCTGCTGGGTGGCCAGAAGGCGTGCAGCCGCCTACCCTCAGGGACACCGCCCGCTGGGTACAAGGGACCTGCCTCTGCCTGGCCCACCCGCTGAGAACGCCTTCTGCCTCCTGGTCTTGCTTCCAGCGCCGGCCGTCTTTCCACTGTGCCCTTTTGTTTGCCTGACCCCTGGCCCCCGAAACTCGCGATTAATGGAAGCGAAGCTTCATTAGCATTTAGAATGAAAAGCACAGACTTTCTTAATTCCTCCGGGCATTCATGCATTCGTTCCGGACCTCGTGCATTTCCTATGTAACATGTAAAATTTGTATTTGAGGGGTGGGGGCAGCGAAGTTGGAAAATGGCTTTTTCTGCTTGCGCACACTCGCTAACCCCTCAATGCGGGCGGAACTCTTTCCTCAAGTGTTCTCCTTTATTCGGTTTTCCTGACTTCCCGGGCTCGGAATCAATTGTTGGGGCAGAGAGATCAATTTCTGGGCGACGACTGGCTACTCGGTTTTTAGCCTCGATTCGGGTGCCACAAAACCGCGGTGGGTGTGAACAACATTCCCTCAGCTTCCCCAACGCTGTTTGAAGCTTTTTGCCCAGGGGACTCTGGTACCCTTAAGCATCCTTACCCTTATGATGATTCTCTGTAATTAACGAAGTATTTATAAAGGCTTCCCAGCAGTATGTGTATCACTCTCTCTGACACACACACACTCACGCGCGCGCGCCCAGCCCAGGCTGCAGTGACCTAACAAGGTCTTGCTGTGACCTCTGTCCTCTCTCCCGGTGCCTGCAGAGCCCACTGTGGAAGAACGCAGCCCGGCAAGCCCGGGCCCTGAGCCTGGACCCTCAGCGGAGCCAGGCAGCACTGCCGCCGCTTCGCCTCGCCAGACACCCCCGCCTCTCACGCTCTCAGCCTCCGGTGGAGAGACCCCCAGCCCCACCATTCAGCGCACAAGATACCCTCCAGGTAGGTTTGAAAGCACATCTCTCTGCTTCCTGGGCTGGGAGAAGCGGGTAGGGGAACCACACACCCAACCGGCGGCTTGGTGGACTTCCCAGTGCCAGGACAGTGGCTGTGGCCGGGAATTTCACAGCACAGGTGGCTTCTTTGCAAGAAGCCCCTCTGTATACCACACCCTGTTGCTAGTGAGTGGAGCAGCCAGATTAAATTAAGCATACACTTCTCAAAATTACTTTTCCTAAAATGCAAAGACACCAATAGATCGGGGCTTTTATACATTTCGTGTCTTCATTTTGGCTGTCTTTTGTATCCAGTGTATGCCTGTAAGAGTCATGGAATCACTTAGAGCAGTACTGAGCATTTTTGCTTGTAGGGTTCAGAAGTTTAGATTATTGAAGCTCAGAGGGAAAGAGAAAAGCATTTGAGCTGAAAACAAGGTGTAAATTTGAGTTTGGCAAGAATGGATTGCAGGTTTGGTTTGTACCACCTCTTTATGAATTTGCTAAAGCAATAATCGGTGCCAGGCCTGAGTAGATACCAGAGATAGCACAGAATAATAAAATGCTGCCCTACCAAGCTCATCTTCTAGCTGGAAACCTCAGAAAGACACAAAGAAGAGCAATAGGTAGGGATTGGCAGGGAACAATGACAGAAAAGACTGAGGGAGAAATCCTAGAGGTGCTGAAGAGAGAAGAGAGATCAAGCACTGTTCTTTCTTTTAAATGATGAGTCTTTCATTTCACCCCCTAGATAGCAAGATAAGTAAACCTTTAACTTTAAACTACTGAGTGTGTTTTTAAGGCCCTACTGGGGGAAATAAAAGGGCTTGAACTAGCCTCTCATTACTGCTTCTCCTAATAGGCCCTCCTCACCTTTTTTCAAGTCAAGATTTCATCCTATACATGCATGACTCAATCAGATTTGGAAATGTGGGTAAGAGAAAGATGTTAAAGGAAATACAGGAAGCTCTCTTGTCTCTATTAGTCACACCTTTTACACCATAGACTCCAAACAGGCATTAAATACCTGGTTTTCCTTTGGCTCAGAAAAACCAACCACCAGAAACTATGCGTTCTACCATTTATATTTAGCCATAAAGAAAGGAAAATAACTGAATAAATCATCTTCTACATTTAGTAATTCTCAGGGCCTTCTCACCCAGTTCAATTTCTCTGAAGGATAGTAAGGACTCTAAGTACCACACTTTGGGGGCTCAATATATTTAAATTGTCAGGGAAACCAAATTCAGAAACTGCTTTCTTCTTTTCCAGGGGTGCTAATTCTTTTCTCATAAGGAAGTACCTACACTAACTTGCCTATTATGATACCTGTAAACTGTTGTCATTAAACAGCCACTGATCTATTTTATTAGTCAGAATTAGGATATATATATATATATATATAAGAGCAGAGAGCAGGTTTGGTGGGTGTTTTGCTGCAGCTGCTGATCTTTTTCTTTGCAGATGGTACAAACTCCCCCGAGTCCATTTCCTGGGCCTACGTCCCCATCTTGCCACCTAGCTGGCTGAAGCCATCAACAGGGGTCCACTTTGTGCAGGCTGCTAGTCCTGTCTGGGGGAGTTGGGAAGGGTGTGGGAAGCAACGTGTGTGGGCAGCCTCAGTTGGCACTCATGAAATGTTAGAATGTCACTGTCTCCCTTGGCCAGTAAGTCTCTCTCAGGGTGCCTTTTCTGACTAATAGGTGTACAAATAAATGTGTGTGGCTTTGGAGACCAATGGCCTCTTTCCCTTCAGAATAAATCAACTGGCTTTCTCTTTGTCCTCTCAGGTTGTGGCTGAGGATGCCACCCCAATTAGTTTATAGGATTCAAAACCACTTTTTAAAAACATCTCTGAGCTCATGAGGAAAGACATCGAGTTTCCCAGATCTGGTGGAGGACAGGACAGGGGAGGAAGAGAAGATGGGTACAGAGGTCCCCCAGGAGGCCTGAGTTTTGACAGTCCCTTTTGTCTGTCAAGGATTCAGCTTTTCTTCCCTGAGAGGAAGAAAGTCTGGTGTGGGGCTTTGTGTCTATGCTTCCAGAAGGAGGAGAGGATGTCATTTCCTCTTTTTTCCCAAATTAAGTAGCAATGAATCCAATGCTGTCTGTCAGCTAGGAAATAAATGTCGAATTGCTTCTAAGAGACCCTTTCCCCTGTCCCTGCAGATATGCCCTGTGTGCAAGCCCAATATAGCCCTTCGCCTCCAGGTTCCAGTTATGCAGTGCAGACATACGGCTCAGAATACACCACAGAGATCATGAACCCCCCAGACTACACCAAGCTGACCATGGACCTCGGCAGCACAGAGATCACAGCCACCGCCACCACATCCCTCCCCAGCTTCAGTACCTTCATGGAGGGCTACACCCCCAGCAGCTATGAACTCAAGCCCTCCTGCCTGTACCAAATGCAGCAGTCTGGGCCGCGATCCTTGATCAAGGTGGAGGATGGGCGCGCACATGGCTACCACCACCACCATCACCACCACCACCATCACCACCATCATCACCAGCAGCAGCAGCAGCAGCCAGCCATCCCCACCCCCTCCGGTTCGGAGGACGAAGTGCTCCCAAGCACCTCCATGTACTTCAAGCCGTCCCCGCCGTCCACGCCCACCACGCCGGGCTTCCCCCAGCAGGCGGGTGCGCTGTGGGACGACACGCTGCCCTCAGCGCCCGGCTGCATCGCGCCCGGCCCGCTGCTGGACCCGCAGATGAAGGCGGTGCCCCCGGTGACCGGCGCGCGCTTCCCGCTCTTCCACTTCAAGCCCTCGTCGCCACATCCGCCTGCGCCCAGCCCGGCCGGCGGCCACCACCTCGGCTACGACCCGACGGCCGCCGCCGCGCTCAGCCTGCCGCTGGGAGCCGCCGCCGCTGCGGGCCAGGCTGCCGCGCTGGAGGGCAACCCGTATGGGTTGCCGCTGGCCAAGAGGGCGCCCCCGCTGCCCTTCCCGCCGCTGGGCCTCAAGCCCTCCCCTACTGCGTCCAGCCTGCTGGGAGAGAGCCCCACCCTGCCGTCGCCTCCTAACAGGAGCTCGTCGTCCGGGGAGGGCACGTGTGCTGTGTGCGGGGACAACGCAGCCTGCCAGCACTATGGCGTGCGCACCTGCGAGGGCTGCAAGGGCTTCTTCAAGGTGAGCACATGCCTGCCTCCTCCTGGAGGCCCCTCTCAACCCCAGCCAGCCCCCTAGCTGAAGGGAGCTTCGGAGGCGGTGTCGGGGCCATCCTTGTGCTTCCTGCTTTGAGAGGTGTAATCTACACTATGCACTCCTGTAGCTCTTCCTCGCAACCTCGCTTCACTTGAGGTACACGTACAGGACGCTTCATTTGAGGTACACGTACAGGGCGCTTCACTTGAGGTACACGTGCAGGAAACCACCCCAGTTGGACTAGAGGGGTCTGGAAATCTCCTTCCCTGACATTGCCTTAGAAGCATTTTCCGGAGAGCTTTCAGCAGATTCCTAAAAGGATCTGTGACTTCAAAAATGGAAACAACTGATTGCTTTCCTTGTCTGTCCATCCAGGGTGTCTGAAGGAATAGGGTCTGCACAGCGAGGCCCTGGGCATTTGTGTCTCATTTAACCCTTACAGTAAGAGGTGGGGCTCTAGGATCAGACCTGAGGCTGAATTCTGGCCACTCACTAGCTATTTTTATTAACAGTGTCATAGAAGTAGATATTTTCTTTGTTTCATAGAAACATTAAAGCTTGGATAGGTTGTTCAGCTGCCCCAGGACACACAGTTATAGAATAAGATAGAGGCAGGATGCCAACTCATGTTTGTGTGACCCCAAAGTGCACACCCTTTTCCTCACTCTGCAGCATTGGAACAGACAGATGGGCAAATGACTTGACCCAGTTTAGGGTAGTTCTCTTCATAGAAGATAGAAATTGGGGGTCTCACCAATCCACTCTATCCTCTAGGAATACTGCCCCACCTATGTACCACACAGAGTGCCAAGAGTAGACATTGTTCTTTCTCTCCTAAGCATATAAAGGAGAATTTGACAGCCGGAGAACCATCGGTCCCCTCCCCCCAGACAAGAGAAGTCTTATGCATGCTGTAAGCAATGATTTAGCTGCACTTGGGGTTTCCAGCTGGTTTCTCCTGGTTCCCAAGTTCAATATTCTTTCCAAGACTCAGGAGGAAAAGACCTTGTTCTCTTGCTGCTCTCCCTTTTGTTACTGACTCCCAGGCTTCTTCAGATACTTACTTCTGTACCATCCTCCTCATTCCCCATTCCCCTTGGCCTTTATTTCAGGCATTTGTACAGCCACACAAGTCACTTCCTATACTCCAGGCAGGACAGAGAGAGGGCGAGTGGGATGCTGATTGGGTAACCAGGATTTAGGAGGCCAATAGGACATATCCGGGAACATGCTGAAATGGTAGTAAGAAGACTCAAACAGGAGTCTGATTTGTCACTTACCAATTGTGTGATGCTGGGCATGACAGTTCTTTGTAGGCCTCAGCTTCCCTATCGGTGAATAAAACTCAGGAAAGGGCTGTACATTAAATGAGCTAAAAACATATATGAAAGCACTTTCTAATTTTTAAAGAGCCCTAAAATAATAGCTCCTTATTAAATGAAAACTATAGACTATATTTGTAAAGAGGCATATATTTGTGGATGGGTGTACATAGCAACAAGCGACAGTTATTTTTGATCTACTGATAGTAATCATGTCATTAATTAAATTCTTCAGATAAATGAGGAAACACTTAAGAAAGACTTTACAATATGTTAAGTGCCCTACAGGTATTCAGGATGATGATGTTTTAAATACAGAATCTTATCCTTTTTTTTTTTTTAGCCAGTCACTTTAGCCACTTTTTCCCCCTTTCTTAAGTACTAAAGCTTTACCAGGGCTACTTTCAAGTAACTGCATTCTTTTAGCAGATTTGATTTTTACAGGATTGCTGTGGAAAATGCTGAAGGGCAGTGAAACTGGCAGCAGAAAGGGGTAAAAGAAAGAAAAACAATTAAGAGAATTATGAATAATCCACGAATATAATCAACCCTAAATAATTGAGAGTTGACAAGAATACGAGAGTGGTAATACATTCTGAGTCTAGAAATGTCAATTAAGTTTTCCCCAACAGCTTCCCTTTTCTGCAGCAATCCCTTGAAAACAAATCTATACTTGAAAGGGTGGGGGCAGGATGGGGGAGAACTACCCCACAGATCTGTTAATTAAGGGAACCAGAGCAGGTTTTACCCAGTGGCTTTCTACCATTAAATTGAATTCTTTAAAAATGTGACAAGAAGTGCAGTTAATGATGGGAATTCGGTGATTGAACCATAACGATCTCTCCCTGTCCTTAAACTGTACGGGCACACACAAATGTGGGAAAGACCTCAGGTTATTGGGAAAATGTATACCTGAAGCAAAATGCCACCAGCACTCAAATTGGCATATAGCCTTGAGGATAATGTCAAGAAATAGAGTGTTGGAAATTACTGAATGTTCAATGAAAGAGAGCTTTATTCAGGAAACACACATTTCCTATCCTTGCAGACTGCTAAGAATCTAAATGCTAGAAACTCAGAAGTATGTTTGTGTTTTAGAATTTTGTATTTTAAACTAAAATCACCTACTAAGGCAGAGGAAATATGTCTTAGACTTGAGATAGGTTGGTTTTATTATATGGGTACTGCTTAAGTTTTACGTAAGCAGTTTAGAAACTGTCCCCTAAAATGAAATTAAAAGGTGATAGGCTGAAACTGAAACATGCAGTTAGGATGACTGAAAGTAAAGAAGAGGTTAACAGCAAATCTAGACTTTTGGATATAAAATAGATCAGAAAGCCCAAGTTACCTGAATTTTCTTTTCTAATGCAGCCCAGGATTCCCAAATAAATTTCAATTCTCTGCTCTATTTGGGGTTGTATAGATACAGGCAATTTCTGAACAAATTCACCGTAAGTGGTAGAAGATCCATTTGTACAAATGTTTTCCATTTTTTATAAAAACAAGCATTCTTTTAAATTTAGAACATAAAATATGTTTCATCTTTCCATGTGTCATTTCAAAATTATGTGGATTCTGAAAAATACAACCTTGTTTTTATATCCAGGCCCAAGTTTTATGATGTGTCTTTTATAGTATGGTTATTTTGGTGTCTATGTCAATAATCATTTATGAAATAACCTATTAATGGGAATTTTTACTGAAAGTATATGGCTCTCATATTTCTTTCTATCGTTCTTTTTTGTCCTTTGGATTTTTTTTTTCTTTCCTTCTTGGATGTGATAGTGATTTTTAGAGTCCAATTTTATGGTAGTGCCTTCAAAGATATTCTTTAAAGATGAAATTAAACTACAGAGGCTGATTCAGTGTATTTCTTTTTTGCATTAAAACACTGTTTTCTATATATTTTAACCAGACAACTCCTGATTTTGCTTTTTATGATTTCATCTCTATTGAGTAGCAAATCCAGTTACTATGGTATTTGACTTAACAATACTGATAGCAAACAAAGTACATCCCAGATAATTTTGATTTTATTTTAATAAGGTCAGCAATAATCAGGGGAGTGGAACAAGTAGAAAATTGTTCCCAAAGGGATATTAAAAGTGGAGATAATCTAATTCTCCAAGGTATGATATGTTGACCTGGTAATTTCAGATATGATTTTATCATTCAGAGTTGGGTGTCTCCTGAGACTTGCTTCAGAACAATCCAAGATGATTTTCATTGTCAGCAGCTAACACTAATAAAATTGTTTTTCCTGCAGGCTAGCGTGTTAGGAAATTAAATTTATCGAATTATACGAATTGCACTGTCGCCTTTCACATTGTAATTAAAATACATCTTGTCAGGTTCTACCTCTTTCCAGAAACTATTAGTTGACTATCTCTGTATTGTATTTTCTCAGAGAACAGTGCAGAAAAATGCAAAATATGTTTGCCTGGCAAATAAAAACTGCCCCGTAGACAAGAGACGTCGAAACCGGTGTCAGTACTGTCGATTCCAGAAGTGTCTCAGTGTCGGAATGGTTAAAGAAGGTATGGATCTACTGCTTTTTACTGATTTGTTTATACATATTTTCAGAAATCACTGCAAAAGAATGTTAATATTTACATTGGGATAGTGAATTTTCCCAGTTCCTCTTTCCTTTCAACATTTTATTTTTATGGCATATATTTGCATTTAAAAATAACTGAGGACTTTTATTCTAATTTATCAAAATTGATAAGAGAGCTTATTTACATACATCTATGTTCTATTTAAGGAAGAGATTTTTAGGGCTAATTCATTACCAAATGTAAGTATGAGGTGGCTTTTATGCTGCTTGTTTCAACTCTCATTAAATCATTATGTGAATATTCCAAACTATTGCCACTTTTAAATGGTTGTTCTCATTAGTGATTGCTCAACTGTAATGTGTTTTGATTCTTTGTTGCGATTTATGGCTATTCATAACATAAACTTTGAAGATTGTTTTCTTTCTGTTTTGGCATCAGTTGTCCGTACAGACAGTCTGAAAGGGAGGAGAGGTCGTCTGCCTTCCAAACCAAAGAGCCCATTACAACAGGAACCTTCTCAGCCCTCTCCACCTTCTCCTCCGATCTGTATGATGAATGCCCTGGTACGAGCTTTAACAGACTCAACACCCAGAGATCTTGATTATTCCAGAGTAAGTTTTATGATTTTCCTGCTACCAAACGAATGTTCAGTGTCTGTATTCATGATACTAATAATAAGAGTTGATTGAATGACTTTGTGCCTGGCACTGTGCTAGACAGTTTTTATACCTCTTCTATATTTGTTGCTTCATTTAGCAATTCAGTGCATCCATTGCACCAAATGATTTTTGCCTTATTGAATCTCTTAGCCTTAACAAATGACCCTGACAGTGCTGTACCTGTCATACCCATTGTTGTAGGATTCCTGTTGTGCCAATGAAAATCTGCACAGGTGAGCTACAATTTGTAGATTTCTATTTCTCTCATGGTCTAGACAAAGTGACTACTGTTTTTTTCTTATTGTGATTAAACTATCTGGGTGAACCTCAAGTTATCCTTCAGTGGTTTACCCAAAACATTGACATTGATTGACCTGCTGCTTATTCAGAGGGATTATACCAATATGGAGAGGAGTGAGCTCTGACCTTGACATCAGGAGATGTCAGGAGGACTGAGATGGAAGGCTACCTCTGTGTCATCTTGCCTGTGTCACCTGGCTCCTGCTCTCCACTCATCCCTGCAGTGGAGAAGATTACAGTATTTAACCTCAGAGTGTGTTTTGAACATCAGTCACACAAGAGTGACGATTGTGAATATGTTTTGAAAACCATAAATGATTACTGATTGGTTAAGTCAACCAAAAACATGTCAATATTTTTATTTCATATGGAATATAGTAAAATCTCAACAATTTGAACTCTGAAAATTCCTTCAAAATTTAGGTAATACCGAGAAGATCCATGAGAAAAGATTTTGTGAGCAAATGTGTAAACAGAACTGGAAGGCAGATTTTTAAAAGGACTTAGTAAAGCAACTCCTAGTAAAACAGGGTTTCACTGAGGAGGGAAAGGATGGGGAAAGGATTGTAATTATTGAGCAATTTTTACATGCTAGCTATTGTGATACATTGTCTCATTTAATCCTTTAAACCACTGCAAACTTTAGGGATCATTATCCCCACTCAAACATAAGAAAACTTAGAAATACAGCTTGCACACAGATGAAGGGGTACCAGTCCAGGGGGCCCCACTTGGTTGATCTGACTTGGCAGCTACTACCAGCTTGCCTTCCCCAGGTCTCATCAGCATTTCAGGCTTCTGGTTAAATGACTAGCAAAGTGTGAGTGTGTCTCTGCTAGCCCCCTCCTTTTAGGTTGCAGTGTTGACAGAAATGATTGGTGTACCTGCTGTGATCCTCTTCCCCTCATCCCCAGCCCTCATTATAGGCTGTGAAGCCTCCTCTCTGCGCCTGATCACGAGACATCACATGAGAAGCATGGTAGATCCTTAGCACCAAAGGTTGAGGACTCTTATTCTGATTACAAGTAGAGTCTCTTGACTAAAGTCAAGTCTCAAATAATAGTATAATGCATAGAATAATGTCAGTGGGTAAGGGCTTAGGCTTTGGAATCATGCAGGCGTAGAAGAAAATCCCAGCCCCATCATTTTACTAGCTGGGTGACTATAAGCAACAGATTAAACCATTTAATGCCTCAGTGTCCTCATCTGTATTATGGGATAATAATAATATCAACTTCCTGGGGTTGTTTGTGAAGATTAAATATTATGATACTTGTCAAAGCTTTAGCACAGTGCCATGTACTTGTATGTTATCTCTTCAACCAAACTTTCTTACTCTGCCATTTGTTGAATGTACTAATGAGTGTGAACATTACACAGTCAGGTACCTGCAGTAACACTAATTGAGGTAAGTGTTATGCTCTCAGTTTCATAAATGAGGAAATTAAAACTGGGAGAGGCTAAAGAGCTGACTTACCCCAAGGTCATGTGCAGAGATAGAATTAGGAGCCAAGTGTATTGGACCAAAAGTCTGTGCTCCTAAATACCAAACTTCACTGCCTCTCTGGTTTTAGTGAGAGAGGGTACTAGAAAAGCATTTAGGAATGAAGGCTTCTTTCTCCCTGAGGCACCCCCATGATTTATCTGAATTAATGAAGCTTCTAGACAGGGCCTAGAGTGCACAGTCTGACATTGTTCTAGGGCAGTGGTTCTCAACCTGTGGGTTGCAACCCCTTTGGGGGTCGAACAGCTCTTTCACAGGGGTCACCTAAGACCATCCTGCATATCAGCTATTTACATAACAATTCATAACAGTAGCAAAATTACAGTTATGAAGTAGCAGCAAAAATAATTTTATGGTTGGGGGTCACCACAACATGAGGAACTATATTAAAGAGTTGTGGCATTAGGAAGGTTGAGAACCTCTGTTCTAGAGCATTAGAAAGCACTATCAATAGCAAGTTCAGAGAGTTTTTGGCCCCAAATTATTTAATTATCATTCTACACAGCCTAATTAGTCATTCAGTGGCAAACCCTCCCCAGCACTTTGAGTTGTCCCAGCTGGGAACTGTCTCCACACTGAAAAATCAATCCAGTGTGTTTGCTTGCCTCTGCTCCATCCAGTCTGTTAGTCTAGTGTCATCATCCTCATCAACAAACATTTATCCTATTTAATTGTTAGCTTTGTCCAAAATAGCAGATTGACCATACCAGAGTCTGGGTCACATTGATACCACCTTTGGGGCCTGGCTCACTTTCGCAAAGCATATTTCTTTTAATTGCATTGTTTTGGAATCAGGTTGAATCTCATAGCTTGGATTTTCCTGCTTTTAGATAGCTTTACAAAATTATCAAAAATTGGACCCAAATCAACTAAATTAAAAGACTTTTAAAAAAATACAGTGAGTTTTCATCAAAAACTTGGATGAAAGCATAGGAGTATGCTGATCACATTTGCAGATGACAGAAAGCTGGGAGGGATCGCTAATATGATGGATGTCAGTATCAACATTCAGAGTGATCTCGACAGGTTGGAACAGGAAAGGCTAAAACCATCACGAAGAAAGCTAACAAAAATAAATGTGAAGCTCAGCATTTAGAATTAAAAAAAAATGGGAGAGCCTTGGCTTGTCAGTGGTTCATGTTAAGAAGATCTCAGGCGTTTGTTCCATACACACTCAATACGAACCAAATAGTATGTGTGTTGTGGAAGAAAGGGTTGCAGAATTACCTTAGGCTGCAATAGTAGAAGTATGGGACCAAGTGGTGATGATCCCATGGACTCTGTCCTGTCAGGCCACACTTCAAGGATTGAGTCCAGTTCCAAGCTGGGATTTAAGAGGTATATGAATACACTGTTTCTGGAAAGCTGTAAGGGATAGTTGGGGGAAATGGAAATATGTAGACAAGAAGGAAGAAGATTGGGTAGGATTAGGTCACTCTTTTGCCCTGGGGCAAAAGAATTGTTGTTCCCAAGGACAGATCTAGAGGGAGAAAGAGGAGGACCTCTTCCAGTTCACTCTGATGACAAGTCTTGGCCATACTACCTCCTGCGGGAGTGTGAGTCCATTGACACAAGAAGTAATTAAGGAGAACACATAACAGGATTCCTCACAAGGGGGAAAGTTATTTGGGATGACAGTAAGTCCCTTCCAACTCTAAGATTTTATGATCTGAGATTTACTTTATTCCCCTAAATGCAAGTGCTTACGTACATATACATATAAGAATATGTGCTTTTAAGTAACTTTCTATTTTAACAAGATTGAACTTGCTTTGTTCTGTATCAGAATATTAGCACATAAAATGAATGAGAGAAAATACATTTATAGAATGCCTACTTTAAGCCAGGTGCCATCTCATACAGTATATTCTTTTTTGTTGTTGCTTTTACTGATACATCATAGTTGTACACATTTTGGGGGCACATGTGATATTTTGATACATGTATATAATTTGTAATGATCAAATTAGGATAATTAGGGTATGATCACCTCCAACATTTATCTTTCCTTTGTGTGGAAAACATTACAAATCTAGCTACTTTTGAATATACAATAAATTATTGTTAGCTATACTTTCCCTACTATACCGTCAAATACTAGAACTTAATCTTTCTAACTGTATTTTGTACCTATTAACCAACTTCTCTTCACCCACCTGTCCTCCCTTTCCTTCCCAGCCTCTGGCAACTATCTAACTTTCTATCTTCATGAGGCCCACTCTTTGGCTGTCATATACTAGTGAGAACATGTGATATTGTCTTTCTCTGCCTGGCTAATTTTGATTAACATAATGTCCATGGATGTTGCTGGAATGACAGTATTTCATTTGTTTAATAATATTCCATTGTGGATATACCACATTTTTTATTTATTCATCTATTTATGGATACTTAGGATGAGTACATATCTTGGCGATTGTGAATAGTGCTGCAATAAAGAGGGAAATGCACATATCTTCTTTGATAGACTGATTTCCTTTCTTTTGTTCATATACCCAACAGTGGGATTGCTGGGTCATATGGTAGTTTTAGTTTAGTTTTCTCAGACATCCCCAAACTGTTCTCCACAATACCCATGCTACTTTATGTTCCCACCAACAGTGTGCAAGAGTTCCCCTTTCTCTGCATTCTTGCCAGCATTTTTTTTTGTTTGTTTTTTTGATAACAGCCACTCTAACTGGAATGACATCTCAATGTGGTCTATGTTTACATTTCCCTGATAATTAATAATGTGCATTTTTAAATATACGTGTTGGCCATTTGTATGTCTTCTCTAGAGAAATATTTATTTAGGCCTTTTGCCTTCTTTAAAAATGGATTATTTGGGTTTTGCTATTGAGTCGAGTTCCTTATGTGTTTTGGTTTTTAATCCCTTGTTGGATTGACAGTTTGTAAATATTTTTTCCCATTCTGTAGGTTGTCTCTTCACTTATTGTTTCCTTTGGGTACCATCACATATATTCTTACATAATTTCACTTAAGTCTCCAGCCTTGTGTGATATAATTGATGGTTTATTTTTTTAAGATAGCCATTTGTTAAAATTCAATTTTCATAATGCCTTCCCCCTTAAAGTTTTATATTTACAAATTCATAGAGCTGAAGGTGACCTTGGGATCACCTAATCTAACCCTGTATTTTCAGAGGAGTAAAGTTAAGGCTTAGAGGGGTTAACTGGCTTACCTGAGGTCAGGAACTAGGCTAGGACAAGATCCAAATCTCATCACTCAAAGTAATATGTTTCTATTTCATCATATTGCCACTTCTATTTAAGGGCAATTTACTAGGTTTTTTAAAAAATAGAAGCCTGGTTAGATTTTTTTAAATTACAATAATAGTAGTATGTAACCATCATTTTTTTTTTTTTAAGTAAACTATTTGGAAGTACATAAAATGAAAAACAGAAGTCTCCTCTTCAACTGTACCTGTCTGATCCCACTCTTCAGCAGTAACCAATGTTAACATTTAGTGAGAATCCATATTTATTACATTCTAAGTAAGAATTTGCCCTGTCAGGTTTGAGTCAAAAAGTTGTTTTCACTTATACAATTTATTAAACATGCCCACTTCCCCAGCAAGTAAGGTCAATAGAAAATGGAGACAATGTGTTGCCAGCCCAGTATGTTTTAATTTTCGTGTATTAGCCTATGTGCCTTTAAGGTAGTAAATGAACAGTTTTCTCCCTATTTGTAGAAAGTGGAGGTGGAAGGGTTTTGTTCCAAGTCACTGAAGGAATGAATATTTTAGAAGCCAGAAAAAGAGCTCCTGGGCTGTGTGAGATGTTTCTGGCTCTGGGACCTTCACCTCTCCTTTGGCCCAAACTTCTCTCCCTCAAAAGTGAGCTCAGATCATTGCAGAGTACAGTCAAAACATGTCACGTTTGATTTGTCTCTCCTCAAATTGTTGCTATTCTCTGCCCTCCAGTTGCTTTTAATTTAGCAATACAAGTATATATAGATACTGGACTTGGCTGCATAATTACTAATGAGAAAATACACTTAATGTCCTCATTAGTTGGTCATTTCAAGTAGTTTCTGAATGTGTTCTGGTAGTCAGTGCCACTTAGTGTAGTAATAGCCTGCAAACACAAGAGATGCTACTCAGATAAAACCAACCAGCAGCAAATGGCATTTAAATATGTTAACAAAGATAGCCTAAGAAACAATGTGGCTAACACATGGTGGACCTACAAAGTAGGCAGCATGAAGACCGTAAAAAGAGTTGTTTCATGAAGCTTCTTAGAAGACCACCCAAATTGTTGCCAGTTCACTAGGTGATTTCAGGCCAGTTCCTGCCCCTCTGTGGGCCACAGTTTCCTCATCTGAATATTGGAGAGATTGGACTAAATGTGTTCCCAGGATCCCTTTCTGCCTTCTCATTCTCAGACTTTCTGTTTTATCTAACCTAATTTCAGTAGGGGTACGGATCAGCATCTCCCAAAGCATGGTGCCCAAATTGCCACTACTAGAAAGAATTATGAGTTTAAAATGCAGGTTCGCGGCTCACATCCAGACCACAGTAAGATTTGGGAACTATCAATATAGTTTAATAACAACAATTCCACTTTAATGTGAATTTTCCAGCTTTGCTTGGGGCTGGGGAAGGATGAGCAATGAGATATGAATTTTCCAGAAAGTAATTAACAAATATTTATTGAATGGCTGGTGGATGTCAGGTGCTGTTCTAGGGCAGTGGAAAAACTATTGAACAAGATGAGTTCCTGTCCTCATGGAACTTACACTCCAGTGAAGGAGAAATAAAGTAAACCTATATTCAGGGTGACCAGAAAGTTCATGTGCAATTTAAAATAGTGTACAATTTTAAATTACACATGAACTTTATGGTCACCCTCTATATATGTAAATATATATATAAAGTAAAATATGTATTTGCAGTGATGCCACTAGTAGGAGGAGAAGAGTTTTCTGGTTTAGGTTTTTTATTTTGGGGGGAGCAGGGAACATGGAGTTAGACTAGAAAAGAAAAAATTGGGGGGGGGGAATATATTCACTGCCAATTTTTTAAATGTCACTTTTTAAAGTGTAAGAACCTAAGAATATGTATACATAGTTTGACTCATAGAAAGATCATATTTATAATTTTTAGAGATTTGTAGACCCAGAGAAATGGGGACAAAAACATGTCCTTAGGATATATTTCAGCCAGGGCTGAAAGTGAGATAGAGAAAATATAGCTTCCAGGCTGCTATTGAAGCCTTACATTGATAATTTTTTAGGGTCAGTGTTCTCTGAGGGTCTCACCTCCTTAATTCCTATACAAATAACTTGCTTTAGACCTAGGCTGTTGCTGAAGCCTGACTGGCATGGTTATGCTATTGCAGACTCCTTTTAGTTTAAATAATATCCATTACTGTTTTTTGCAGCTCTGCATCCTTATTCTAGATGATTAAAAGAAATCTTCATTAGGTATTGGCTCTTAGAATGTAATATTGTGTCTTTGACTAGTGGGAAAGCCAGAGTTTTGGCGGATCAATGATCCGTATAGGCTGAAAAGGAAATTAGCATAAACAGGAAAAAAAAAAGTTATTTTAAAAAATAATTTTATATTTGGCCTATGCCCAATTGGCATGGTTGATTTTTAAAAAGTCCAGGTTTTCCTCTGTTGAACCCCAAACATATCTAGCAATGTAAGGGAGGGAGCATAGTAATAGAACTGGGGGTCTATTTCTTCTAATTTCAGGTCCAGTATTCTAACCTGCTAAGCAAGGCAGAGAAGGAATCTAAATGTTGTGTTCTGTTTCATTAAATCTTATGTCCAATAGTGGAGTTTTTCTTTTCCCCCAGAATTGGATGCTGACCCTCCAGTCACCCCCAAGATACTGGTGGCTCAGGCTGAATCCAGTTTGGCTCCAGAATTCTGGGTCTTGGACCAGAATCATTGCAGGTGAAGCCCAGAGGATCTGGCTGGAGTCTGGCAGGCCAGGCTGGCTGGCTTCCCTCCTTACTGGGCTCCATCAGAGAAAAGTACACATGCAGTGTAGGCAGGGACTTCACTTTCCAGTGTGCAGGAGGCATGAAATGTGAGCCCAGCAGGGGCAGAGGACACTTAGTGAAAGCTGTGCGCTCTGGTAGATTCTGAACAAATACCGGAAGAGAGATTGTTGAGTTGTAAGGCCTGGTTTCAGGGAGGTCAGTGCAGAAGGGAGCAGGTAGATCCCATTCTCATATTCTCTCCATTTAACCCACTGTTTTAAAACAAAATAATGCTGGATCAGTGTCAAGTGTAGGTAGCAACATTGTACCTGGTGTGGTTTAGCAACATTTAAAATCACTGACTGCACCTGTGGCTCAGTGAGTAGGGAGCTGGCCCCATATACTGAGGGTGGCAGGTTCAAACCTGGGTTCAAAATGCAACAAAAAATAGCCAGGCATTGTGGCAGACCTGTAGTCCCAGCTACTTGGGAGGCTGAGGCAAGAGACTCTCCTAAGCCCAAGAGCTGGAAGTTGCTGTGAGTTATGATGCCATAGCACTTTTCTCTTAAAAAAAAAATCACTTACTGCAAGAGTCAGAAGGTATTTAAGGACCCAGCAAGTGTATGTGATGGCTGTTTCAGAGATAGACCCAGGATAAGTGACTTGTCTCAAGCTGTACAGCAAGTCAGTGCCAGAGCCTGGACGAGGACCCCATGACCTGCTGCCGGGCCTAACCCACTTTCCTCTCCTCCATATTACCACTTGCTTGGGAGTTTCACATGGAATGCTATCAAAGAGAAATCTGTTAAATCTATAGAATTAGATTCATAATTAAGGAGAAAGTTAAAAAAAAATCTTTTTTTCTACTTTTCTCCCATTAAGAGTGTCTGTGTAGCATAGTAGAAAGTATCTTTGACCCAGGATCATGCCACCATCCTAGACTAGCCTTGGGAAGGAGAACTGCTTTCCTTGTCCTGGATTTTGCTCCCATGATCCATTACATCACTGAGTATTCAGGGCTTAGAAAATCAGGGCTGGAAAGTAGAAACCTTCAGTGTCAACCAATTTCCTCATTTTGTAAATACGGAAGCTGAGAGGTGGAGATAGTTGCAGGTATTCTTACCGTTATCAGTACTATCACTGTCATCATTCTTTAACCGTGTTCTATTTCACCTGCTATCAAATTTAATCATCACAACAAAATCTGGAAGAAAATATTATTACCCCCATTTTACAGAGGAGAAACTGAGGCTCAGAAAATTGAAATAACACTATAGCATTTCACAAATTAAGGGCCAGAGCAAAACTGGAATTAGAAGTAGGTGGGCTCTTTGATGCTTCTTTAATTACTTTATACTGCTTCTTGGGAAAACACAAAACCAAAAAAAGACTAAATTAAAACAAGTGTTTCATGTCCTCTCACCTAGGTAGCTCTGCAGTAAACACCTACCTGCTTACTGGCCAGTTTAGGGTATGTGGCAAACCTAAACACTCCCCTGACTATTCTTCCATTAAAAAATATTTAACATTTATTTCCTGATGGCCGATTATGTGCCGGTCACTGTGCTCTTGACAGAAACATAGGGCCAATGAATACATCCCTGGAGAGCTCCAATCAGAAAAAAGCAAAATGCTTTTTAAAGATTTCAAAAACTATCCCATAGGCTACCAAGTGGTCACATCAGACCCACTCAGAACCAGGAGGAGTAGGGCTTGAAATCACAGGGCCAGTTTAAGTCCTGGCTGTACCACTGCTGGTTATATAAATGGGAAATGTCTCTTGGCTTCTCTGAGCTTCCCTTTTCTCATTTGTAAAATAAGGATTAAAATCCCTTCTCCATGAGGATCAATTGAGAGGAGGAATGCAGACTCACTCACTGTGTTAATGTGAAGGAGATGGTGTGCATATTTACATGAGCGTTTCTGCATATCTCTTAAATCTCTGTGTTGTTGGTTATACCTTGGTAATTATCTCACTGTATCAGTCTTCCTTCCTGAAGCAGAAAAGTTTTTTCTCCAGCGGTTAAAAACAAAAAATCCCTGGTTCTACCAGAATATCCAAAAGCTGGGTAGAGACTCTATTCCCACATGTGCCCTTCTTCTCTTACGACTTCTCTTGGGTCTACATCAATCCTGTCCAGTAGCTCTTTCTTCAGTGATTCAAACGTTCTGCACCACGGTCGGCTATTAAGCACCTGTTATATGGCTAGTATGACAAAAGACTGAATCTTAAATTTTATTTTTTTTTCATTAATTTAAGTATCCGTAAGTCTTGAGTCTGATAACACACAGCTTCCTGGGTTCTGCTAAAGAGACCTCCTGTTCCACCACTTCCTGGTTTGTTTTATCTCACAGAAATCCCTCAACAGCAAGCAAAAATCATTCTTTTTCCTGTTGGCTGATCCTATGAGTCTCTAATTGTAGTGTGTATGAGAATCACCTGATAGTCCTGAAGTCTGGCAGGCCTAGCCAGATTTTCCCAGATTTTCCCTAGCCCCAGATTGGGCTTAGCCCCAGTTTAGTAGGTCTAGGGTGGGGCCTGAGATGGTCATTTCTAGCTCATTCCTGGGTATTGCTGATGCTGGTAGTCTGGAGACCACACTATGAGAACCACTGGGTTAATTTATCATCTTGTTGGGAGACAGCTGTGCTATGGTGGAACCAGCAGACCCTGAAAACCCACAAGGACACAAAACTTTGGGGCAGGAGTTCTCAGTTGGGCTACCCTTTGGAATCACTGGAGAAGCTTTTAAAATCTCTGGTTCCTAGGGCCCAGCTCAGATCGATTGAATTAGAATCTCTGGGGGTAGAACTCTGCAATTATATGGGGAGTGTTTTTTAACTCCCCATATGATTGCAGTGCATAGTCAAAACTGAACACCACAGCACTATTAACTGATAAAATTTGCTCTAGATATATCACAGGCCCATCATGAGAGTCAGGTAAGATTGTGCATGGGAAAGGGTTTTGGCAACTGTAGGACCTAAAATGCAAAAACTCAGGTATTGATAGGCTTGGAAGAGCCAATTTGCAAATGGTATTATCCTAATGTCTCTGGTTTGCTTCCTAGTACTGTCCCACTGACCAGGCCAGTGCAGGCACAGACGCTGAGCATGTGCAACAGTTCTACAACCTTCTGACAGCGTCCATTGATGTATCCAGAAGCTGGGCAGAAAAGATTCCTGGATTTACTGATCTCCCCAAAGAAGATCAGACATTACTTATAGAATCAGCCTTTTTGGAGCTGTTTGTCCTCAGACTTTCCATCAGGTAATTAACTATTATTTTTTCTTCCCTCAGTCTACTCCTTCCTTTGAAGAAGTTTGAAACCTTCTGTCTTTGTAACTGAGTCATCAGTGAAAGGTTTGCTCAAGAAACCAATATGAAATATGATCAGAAATATTAAAAACTGAGCAGTGCATAATGGAAAGAGTATTGGACTGGCAGCCAGGACCCCTGGGTTCCAGGCCCAGGTTCAATATAGACTTGCTGGAAGGCAGGTTACTTGCCTCACCACAGACTCAATTCCCTACTTTTTAAAATGAAGAGATTGGGATTGGGTTGATCTCCGAAGTCCCTTGCAACTCCAATATTCTATGATTTTTAGAAAGACTCTCATAGCATGTAAGGTATTTCCTGGGAGTAAGGACAGTAGAACCTCTGCAAGTTGACCATCCCAGGGACTATAATAAACTGGTCAACATAAGGAGCTAGGCCTCCTGTACTGATACATACAGTGGTGCATGTCCAGTCTCTAAAAATCAGGTCAATTTAAAGAGGTGGTCAACTATAGAGGTTCTACTGTACTTGCTATGGAACATTGCATTTAATTCCACAGGTTTCTGTCTAACAAATTACTGTTCTAGAACACCTGATGGGGCACTATAGAGTCCCCACAGCTTCTTCACCCCCAGTGTTTACTCCAAGAGAACAGCTGGGGATCAAAAGATTTGGTCCAATATACTCAGTGATATTAAACACAGAAAGGAAGTGATTTTTCAAAAAGCTAGAATCTGAGATCTAAGCTCTTCTCATAAATTCCACATGTAGCTTTTGAAGAAAACTGTATTTATTACTGTTTTCATTTTCACACATAGCATGTTTAATTTCATCTTCCTTGCTTCCTTTCCGTTATATATTTTTAGGAGATGGTACTGACATTGCACCAAATATTATAGGAAAACTCATCGTCTTTCCCCTCTTTCTCTTCTTACCACTCCCTTCCCAGTTTCATACTGTGTTAGCAGAAACTCCTGTTCCAAGTACAGGTTCTCATGCCTCATTGCCAGCTATTTTTATTTGCTAGGCCTTGGGGAAAGTCCAGAAGTCTGCATTTTAAACTCATATGTTTTGGTGAATCTGATGCCAGTGGTCAGAGGTTCACTTTTTTTTCTTTCTTTCTTTCTTTCTTTCTTTCTTTCTTTCTTTCTTTCTTTCTTTCTTTTTTTTTTTTTTTTTTTTTTTTTTGTGTGTGTGTGTGTGTGTGTGTGTGTTTTTTTCCCCAACAAAGTGACCAGGGCCCCTTTCAGAAATGGCTGACTCCAAGTCAGAATGGGGTAAGAAAAATGATCTTGTAGCATCTTGTATCAGAAAGGAAGAAAATGCTCAAAAAAACCAAAAGGATGGGGGTAAACCCAAGATACAAGGCAGTCAACGTGAAAGAGCTTCCACATGCCAGACTTGGAGTAATTAGAGCAACAAACTAAAAATGTGTGACTGGAGTATGAGTCAAAGAAATTTTTGAATTATCCAATAAATAAAAGTTGGGCAGAAAAGACAAATCCTTTTACTGAAAAAAGTCCAACTAATTTCTGCAAATTCTCCACCTCTTCAAGCAATGAAACCAAACTCCCGTCTCCCATCCCTGACTATGGTTAGTAGTTGCTTTTAAAGACTAAAGCATGAGAAAGGGAGAATGTACCCTGACAGCAGTGGAGGAACACACCAAGTGGTCCAGCTGACCTCATTGGACAGTAGGTACATAACCTCCATACAATGCGATGAGAAGCAGACTGTGTGTCTATGGTCTTCCTCCCAGAATCAGCTGACCAGTCTACGCATGTGAAAAACATCAGACAAACTCAAATTGAATTCTGCCAAAAATCTCACTGGTGCACCCTATCACAATCAAAGCTATGAAGACAAAGGAGTCTGAGAAATTTTCACAGACCATGTCACTAAGAGATCACAATGAACAGTTATAAGGCAGTATTCTGGCTGTGGTCCTGGAATAACAAAAAAGACATTAGGAAAAAAAAAAAACTGGTGAAATCCGAATATATTTCCCAGGTTAATTAATATAGGTTGTTTCAAAAGTTTTGTCCGTTTTAATGTCATGTGTATTTGTAGCTCCATATCTCAATAAATATTTATTCTACTGTGTCGTGGTATATACTGATCGATGGAGAATTTTGTACTCTATGCATTGATGCTGTTCATTTTTTTCTACTTTTAATTTTTTTTATTCTTTTCAGCCTATTACTATATGATGTCATTAAGCGATTTTCAGCCAATTTTTCTCTACGAATTCAAATTGAACCAAAGCGCTGCCAAAACAGCCCAAAAAATTAACCAGGCATTTGGCAA
>CAUYPK010165594.1:0-17116 GCA_963574355.1 Loris lydekkerianus | reverse complement strand
CCTCGACACCCTCCCCCCGCCGCCCGCGGGCGGCGGGCGGGGGGGCCGGGGGCCGGCCGGGCGGCCGGGGGCGCCCCCCCCCCCCCCCCCCCCCCCCGAAGCAGGACGACCACTCAACCCAGGAGTCTGAGGTTGCTGTGTGAGGCTGTGCCAGGCTGACACCACAGCACTCTAGCCTGGGCAACCAAGTAAGACTCTGTCCTGAAAAAAAATTCAACAAATAGAAAAAATCCTATAGCATCATTATTGCATCTAGATTAATAAAGAGAATCATTAGCCAGGAATGATGGGCCCAGAACTTTAACCACAACACTTTGGGAGGAGAAGGAGGGAGGATTGCTTGAACCTACAAGTTGGAGGCTGCAGTGAGCTATGAGGAGGCCAGTGCACTCTAGCCTGGGTGACAGAGTGATCCATCTCTAAGAACCCCCCAAAACAAAAACAAAAACAAAACAAAAATTCCCCATATTCCCCCCTACCTCATCCATCTTTATCCAGGGAATTTCTACTCTTCAGCTGTTGCAGAAATACAGCCCTCCAAAAATTAATACCTACACATCATCTAGATCGTAGCAATAATGTCACTTAAGAAAGGGTCTTAGACCACTCAGCCATTCCTCCACTAAATCTGATCCCTTATACTCTCTCTGGGAAACCATTAATTTTATTTTAATTAAAATATCTCATCAACACCCAGCTCCAAGAGAGTTAGGAACAGTACTCACCACAGTATTCCCAGTACTATAACAGTGCCAGGCACCTATCAGGCATTCATTAATATTTCCTAAAGCAATACATACTGATTTACCTTAATGGAATACAATGGCTATTAAATCCCTTAAGCCAAACACACTTGAAGTCCTCAAATCAAAACTAAAAGTGTTTTCCAAG
Source organism: Loris lydekkerianus (assembly GCA_963574355.1). NCBI lineage: Eukaryota > Metazoa > Chordata > Mammalia > Primates > Lorisidae > Loris > Loris lydekkerianus. The sequence goes on along the minus strand of CAUYPK010165594.1, from coordinate 16,225 downwards.
TACAAAACACTTCACTAGAGTTGTAATCACCCCCGTGTGACATGACCAACAAATTTACTTGTATTTACCCTTTAATTCAGCAATTCCACCTATCAGAATATCTCATGTGCAAACTGCTATATTAGTAGGCCCAGGTAAGTAAAAGATCTGGATCGCTGCCTTTGTAAAGCTTACAGCCTAACCAAAGAGACTGACATTAGTCAAGTCACCTGATTTCAAAAATGTTATCATAAGCTGTGACAGGAGATACATAAGAAAATTATTCAGGTTTTTTATCTCCAATTTTACTGTTCCTTCCTCTATACCACCAAGCATGTTCCTTCAGATATAAAATCTTCAATTCTCTTATTTTCACTTAGCAAAGGAGCCTGCATCTTTAAGATACTGCATTACCCTAAAACAACCTAAAAAGTTACCTTTAAATTTTTCTCAACTTTAAACTAGCAGATGCCAGATCAATTTCTTTTCTTACTCATTCTCCCAACAAAAGGCTGAGGAACAGACTTTAAAAGAAAAAAACACTCCCACCCATCATGCGTCTAATTTTAGTAAAAACAAATTAAATAATTAAAATTCTGGTACTTTCAGAGGCCAAGCTGAGAAGACTTGCTTGAGGTCAGAACTTCCAGACGAGCCTGGGAAACACAGCAAGACCCTAACCTCTATTCCTTAAAAACAGAAAATAAAATAAAATAAATTTGTTTTAAAAAAGATAAAAATTAGGCACCTATTTACCTTCCTACTCAGTAATAAAGGAAATTCCCCCAAATAACAAACTTTGGGGGAAAAAAAATCAGAGTTTATTTTAGATTTGTTTGTTTTGGGGACGTTAAGTCTCACTCTTGCCCCAGTGCTGTGGTCTCAACCTAGGTCACAGCAACCTCAAACACCTGGGTTCCAGTGATCCTCCTACCTCAGTCTCCTAAGTAGCTGGAACTACAGAAGCCTACCAGAACCCCCAGCTAATTTTTTCTATTTTTACTACAGACAGTCTCCTTCTCTCTCAGGCTGGTCTTGAGCCCACGAGCTCAAGCGATTCTCTCACTTCCGCCTCCCAGACAGCCAGGATTACAGGCATGAACCATCATGCCAGGCCTGAGAAGTTTTTAAATAGTCTTCAGGATTTCAAATTAAGTCAATGTTCTGTTATACAATTAATAGTAATAGCATACACTTTGAAGAAACTATGCCATTTTACAAATAACTGTATGTCAAAAGGATTTGGATAAAGTCTTAAAAATATTTTTAAACAAGGATGGTCTAGAACAATTACCGAATCATCAAGAACCTATATAAGCCTAGTTTTTAGAGTTATAATGAACAAATCTCACTCTTCTGAGGGCACTGTCTAGAAGTACTCAGAATGGTCCAGTGTCTGACATACCATAGTAGGTTTTTCTACCACATAAAATTAGGCTGTCCTGAACCCTTTGGTAATACAACTGTTCACTTTCCTACTAAGAAATTTGGGTAAGTACCAAAATCTGCATTGTGGCATGTGTCTGGGCAGAGTCTGAGGGGTTTGTGCTGTGAGACCTAAAGTTCTTATGAGGTTATCTAAAACTAAAAAACAAACAGAAAAAAAAAAAAAAAAAAAAAAAAAAACAAAAACCCCGGGCCAATTTGGTTTGCCGGTGGGGGGGTTTTCACCACGCTAAACGGGGCCGACCGTTTAAACAGGCAAAAAAAAAAAAACCCCATCAGCAGGGCCTATAGTGGTTTCCTGTGTGCTGTGTTTACCACAGGATCAAGTGCGCTCTCCTTATCAAGGAGCAAAAAAAAAAAATCACTGCAAAAATGTTGAAGGCACAGGCACAGAATCAGAAAGCTACATTAAAGTTGTTGAGTAATAAATATTAAAAGGCTAAAAAACAAAACAAAAGGCAAGTATACAAGTCTGTAAGAAACCTTAAAAGTATATAGAGCATCACTGCTCAAGTAACAAGATACCAATACAACTATTAAAATTGTAAGCTGAGTAAGGTGGCAAGCCTATAGCCCCAACTACTCAGGAAGCTGAAATGGGAAGATTGTTTTTAGTCCAGGAGTTCCAGCCTAGCCTGGGCAATACGGTGAGACCCCATATCTGAAAAAATAAAATTAGGCCAGGCACAGTGGTTCACACCTGTAATCCTAACACTCTTGGGAGGCTAAGGCGAGTAGATTGCCCTGAGCTCACAAGTAAGACCAGCCTGAGCAATAGTGAGACCCTGTCTCTAAAAATAGGGTGTTGTGGTGGGCACCTGTAGTCCCATCTACTTGGGAGGCTGAGGCAAAAGAATCACTTGAGCCCAAAAGTTGGAGGTTGCTATAAGCGCTGACACCACAGCACTCTACGGAGAGTGACAAAGTGAGACTCTGTCTCAAATAAATAAACAAAATTGAATTAAAAAATTAAAAAAATAAAATTACAAGAATATAAACTGAAAATTCAGGAACTGGATAATTAAAGCAGGCCAGAAAGGAAATCATACATATCTGTGCTTATTGAGAAATGTCAGCTCATTTTAAAAGATACCTTGCCTGGTAATAGTGGTATGCCTGTAATCCCAGCTACTAGGCTGAGGCCAGGAGAATGGCTTAACACCCAGGCAACATGGTAAAACCTTGCCTCTTAAAAAAAAAAAAAAAAAATATATATATATATATATATATATATATATATTTTTTTTTTTAAGAATATATATAAAATTTATATATATATTAGCTGAGAAGAAGCTAAAGCATCACTTGAACCCGAGAATTTGAGGCTGCAGTGAGCTACTGATCATGCCACTATAGTCCAGCTTGGGTGAGAATGAGACTTCATCTGTTTAAAAAAAAAAAAAGAAAAGATGCCTCCTTATAAAAGGGCTCACACACACAGATCTGATTTCCAATTTTAATAGTTTAGTAAGGAATCTATGCAATTTGCATTGCAATGGAGCTTACTTCTAATGGTGTACAAGAGTTATTTCCTCGACTGTTCAAAATAGGGAAGAAGAGTGTTCAAAGAGCCTTTGAAGACTACAGAGAAAAGCATCAAAAGAGACAAAAACTTTACAACTAGGCCAGTCTACTTTCTTCTGAAACCTTACTTTGAATATCTGTTTAACTTCAGTGTTTGTTTGTTTTTTTAAACTTCAGTATTCTTAATTTTTCTTTTTCTTCCCCCCACCAAAATATCACATCTGACCACTCCAAGGCAAGTGACAATGCTAATTCTTCCCTTAACAGTCATTAGCAAATGATCTGGGTCTTTCTCTCATTTCCTGCTGTCAAATTCTGTCCTGGTTTTCTTCCTATCCTTCTGCTCATTCCTTCTCAACCTGTACTCTGCAACACTACGTTCAATCTAGGCCCTCTTCAATCTTCCCATTTATATACCTTTCTTAAGGACTATATCCACACCCACAACTTCAGCAACCATGTACTTCAGAAATATAAATACAGTATATATATTTAACATACAGTCATCAAATCTTACAAAATGTCCTTAAAATGTGAAGTTTCTTTGCTCCATTCTCACTATCATTATTACCTTAGTTACAGGTTCTAATCATTTCTCTCTGACACAATCAATGGATGACTTCTTCACTAGTCTTACCACTATACCAAGCTGGACCCCACTACAAAAGTAAACTTTCTAAAAACTGAATGTTACCATCCTGTTCTGTTGCCAAAAATTATTGAATAGGTCTTTATGGTTTTCAGGAAAATGCTCAAATTGGCTTACGTGGTAAGTTCCTGCCAATACTGCTCATTCTTTGGCTCCAGACAAACTTTGGAGTCCAGATACAGAACTACGGTAACTATCCTCTGCACTCAACTCTGCACATGATGTAAATCTAATCAGGGCTATTTCCTAGCAAATTCGCAATAGCTACTCTGACCTACAGTAGTACTTACCCAGTAACTCATACTATGGGCTGATTTAGAAACCTGCTCTCAATGCTCACATACAATTTTCTAACTAAATCTCTTCCGTATCAGTTACAGTCATCTATAGGTCTTCTCCTTAGACAATAAACAGTCTCCAGAGAAAGAGCACTTTGTATTTCCAGTACCAGGCAAACACAAAGAATTCAACAACCGCTGGTTAAAGAATGAAGTGATTAAATGGGAATTTATATTTTGGTAAAGTTAAATTCCAATGATAATGAACTTGCTCCTTTTGACTAGGGTAGTCAGTAGGCAAATCCTTTCCTGTAATTGAAATGTCAATGAAATCTTGTTTTTTCTTTTATTTAATGACACACAGAGTAGTTCTAACCTTGTTTTTATTTTCTAACAGACCCACAGTGACCCAAAGACTTCAGCACCTCAACTCTGTATATCCATGAATCAAAAACTGATTTTGTAGCTAAAAAGATCTGTCCTTTGTGGGAAAAGGTAAGGCAAATGATATAAATAACAATATTACTTTTTAAAGAATTTCATTTTTCCACCAATCTCGTTCTAGTCAATCAAGACCCTGTTCCACCATTATTGCCCCTTCCTAATAAAAGGTTTTCTCCCACTGCCTGTTTTTAATTCACTGCTCAGCCAGAACTGTCTTAGCACAATGAGCTGATTTCAGAAAGGTCCTGAATTAAAAAAAGTCATCTCCACTCGTTTCCATAACCTTGAGGTCAAGCCAAATTATACTCCTTGATATAAAAGGTCCCACAGAGAAATGGAGTGGAGCAACCTGCATGAAATTTTGAGAGGAGCTAAAAATTACAGTGAGTTTTATAAGGTCAATGAACCAGAGGGTGAATGAAATGATTCTGTCCAAAAAAGATCTGGCTATGTACACATACAGTTAGCAGCTTCAATAACTTCCTCTCATCTTATCCTTGAATCCTCCCTTCTTTCCATCCGCTGCCAGCCCAGCACTTCAATGTTTTTTAATATAGGAAAGGCAGCGTATGTTGCGCACTAAACATCCAAAGTATTTTTCTAACAATCTTCGCTTGCTACACCAAATAATAAAAAAGCATTTCAAATTGTCATTCAATTCCCTTAAAGAGCAAAAAGCTAACTGATATAATTTCTATCATAAAAAGTCACACACTCTTGGATTCACCCAACTAGCACAGAATAGGAACAGACAGAGCAGTTAAGACTGAGGAACAGAACAACAGTAAGTTATCAAAAAACCTGCAGTGATATTTGTGATTAGGAAACCCAAATTCAATCCATCTTTTACAAAATTATAGAGCCCCAACTCAAAATTAACAACAAAAAAAAGTGGTCAATTCTTTTCAGCTGTTGGCAAGCACACAGACTGTTCAAGCCTGTGTGTTGGTTTAGAATAAAAATTTCCAGGCCCCTACCTGCCCGAAATTTTTTTCTAAGTTTGGAATGGAGCCTGGGAACTGAGGTGTTTACTTAAAAAGTTCCCCAGGGACTCTGGTCAACAGCCAGGTGTGTCAGAAGTTCTATACGCCTTTTCAAGGACTCCTTCCGAATTCTACTGACACTCTAGCAGTCTACTGAAGTATCAAAATTCCTACAAACACGTCAAGTCAAACGCATCAGACGGTCTCACCTATCCTTTTGTGTTCTCCCTGGTCCCTAGAATTTTCAGCCATTCCTCATATCTCCACCATAGTAACCAAGTATGAGCAAAAGGGTAAAACAAAGGGAAACTCTCACTTGTATGCCCGGAAATCCTGCCAGCTAGGGCAACTCATCCTAGCCTTGATCATTCCCACCTACGCTGAATATTACACAAAACACTATCAACGGTGGGCTGCGGAGCGGGGCTGAAAGGTGCACGACGTTAGATTAGGGGCTCTTGGACGGGAAAGGATGGGCCGAGATTCTGAAAGCAGAAACTTCCAGACAAGGGATGTTACCCAGCGCTGCAGCGGGCCGGTGCGGGCTCCACCGGTCGGTTTTGACACTCGACACCCCAGCCGCCATCGGGTTGCTAGGAAACAAAAAGGCTCCACGTTCCCTGCAATTCCTCCGGGGCCTGGCGGAGCAGAGACCGGCCTCCGGGGACCGAAGACGCCACGGGCACCGGCCTGGCCACTGCCCCGGGGACCCGGAGCTCGGGAGAGGAGCCCGCCGCGCGGAGCCGGCCCGAGGCCCGACAAGAGGGCGGCCGGCGGCTGTGACGGCGGGAACGGGACCCCCGGGACGAGCGGCGCACGGGCAGGCCACGGCGGGCTCAGCTCCCGCCAGGCCGCAGACTGGGCCTAAACGACCACCCGGCTCCGCGCGGGGGAGGGGCGCCCACTCACACGTGCTGACAGGCCGCGGTCCGCACCGGCGTCTTGAGCACCTCCTGACAGACTGGGCAGTAGAAATCATCTTCGGTGTAGGACGTGGCCGCAGAGAGCTCCTCGGCCATGGTGCGGGGGCAGGGGAACAAGGCGATGGCGGCCGCAGCGGCCGGGGTGACGGTGGCGGCCCGGGTCTCGACTCCCTGCGCGAACCAGAAGGGGGAGGGGAACCGCGTTAGGAAGCCGCGCGTGCCAGAAGGGGGGCGGGGTTCCGAGCGGGGCGGGGCTCCAAGCGGGGCGGGGCCGATAGCCGGGAGCGCCGCCGTACGCGCCGGGTGAGGGGCTGCCCCTCCCACAGCCCCTCCCGCAGGGGCAGCACGAGAAGGTGGGGGCTTGGCCCGAGACTGCGGCCGCTTCAAATCGGCTCGCTGCGCGTCTGAGGCCGCTCAAGCGGCGCTTACACCCAGCCCCCAGGCCTCGATCTCCAGCCAGGAGCCACTACAGTATTGAGCTCCTTCGCTCGGCCCTGACTTCACCGCAAGCCCTCTTCTCCTCCCTTTCCAACACTTTTAGGCGCCTTCTCCTCACCCCCTGCCCGACCGCCCAGCCCGCGCAGGCGGCTCCCTTTCCGCTGCTCCTTCCAGTTTCTCTCGCCCCTCTTCAGAGCGCCTTGGCTCTTCCACTCCTCCTCTGGCGTAGACCTTCACTTGGGAGCCCGGGAGCGGCGCTCTGGATGGGGTGCTTTCTGTTGCGTGCGGGGAAAGAGGTGACCCTGCGCCGTCCTAGAGATTCTTGCCCCGGCGCTGCTGCCTTCCCAGCCGTGGCCCTGGGACAAATACAGGGCGGCGTGCACAGTGCTTATCGGCCCGGAACGGGGCCGGACCCAAGGTTCATGGTGCACCACGATCCCGCCGCCCCCGCCAGCAGCTCCCCTGTGGCATTGCGCTGCCTGCAGCCTGCCCTGCTGGTCACAGAACACGAGAGGGCCCCGGGACGCACGCGGAGGAGTGGGGAGAGGCGGGGATGGGGCGGGGAGAGTGGTCTCCATAGCGACCGCCGGGCGCCACCTCCGGCAGGTTGTGACACAAACCGCGCGGTGCCCACGTGCACACCTGTTCCTCCCCACCAGGCTCACCGCTCTTACCAAATACATTGGGTTTTTCTAGGATGGTTTTCTTCAATATTCCCTAATGTTAAGGATTTAGGTCTTTATTGTACCTCTATCAGAAAGGTTTCATCTTGCCCAGATACGTTATGAAACAATCTTTGTTAAGGGATTTTAGTCCTTTGAAAGGGATCACAAACACGTAAATTTCTTTGAGAGAGTTTCAATTTTCTCTTTTAGCACAACGTGACTGGTATGTAAGTGGTCACAGATGCGATGTTCCGCCCACACATGGCGGGGGCTGAGTGTGTGCTTTGATCGCTTTAAAGAAAAATGAGGCAGGAGCATGGACAAAGCATTTCACCAAAGTCATTCACTAATTTAAATGTTTTTATTTTTCTATGTGGCCTCCAGATATGTATAGCTACACAAATGATAAATCTATGAAATCTCAACAATGCGCAAGGAGCTAAGAAAAATCTGGAACATCACAGAGCATCTTCAGTTAGCTTCAGAAGAAACAATGGTTTCATTACTATCCTTTGTTAAAACTCTCCCCTATGAAGCCGATTGTGGTATCTCATGCCTGTAATCCTAGCACGCTGGGAGACCGAGGCAGGTGGATTGCTTGAGCTCAGGAGTTGGGAGACCAGCCTGAGTTAGAGGGAGACCCCCATCTCTAAAAACAAACAAACAAAAAAAAAAAAAAAAGAAAAGAAAAATATTTAAGCATTGTGGCCATGGCCTGTAGTCCCAGCTACTCTGGAGGCTGAGGCAAGAGAATGGCTTGAGCCAAAGAGTTTGAGATTGCTGCAAGCTATGACACCAGGGAATTCAACCCCAAGGCGACTGAGTGAGACTGCCTCAAGGACAAACAACTCTCCACTGTGGTTTAAAAGAATCATAAATAGAAGACATTTAAAGGACTAGTTAATTCATGTCTGCCATTTATTGTCTTTGTTGAGCCTGGTATTAGGTGTTATGCGGAAGTCATGAACTTTGCTTTTAACCAGTTAACAGTATGAGATACATATGAAAATGAGAGACCCAAAAGAATAGTATTTGTCAAAGTATTAAATTTTGCATTAACAGTGACTATAACAAGGATAGGTAATGGGATTGTTAAAAATATATGGACTTAACACGGAAAACCTTGTGGAGGTTTGGGTGGGTCTTTTTTTTGAGACAGAGTCTCATTCTGTCACCCTGTGTAGAGTACTATGGCACCATAGCTCACAGCAACCTCAAACTCCTGAGCTCAAACCATCTTCCTGCCTCAGCCTCCCAAGTTGCTGGGACTACAGGTGTGTGCCACCATACCCAGCTAATTTTTTCTATTTTTAGTCGAGATGGGGTCTTGTTCTTTCTCAGGCTGGTCTTGAACTCTTGACCTTGAGTAATGCTGCCACCTTGGCCTCCCAGAGTGCTAGGATTACAGGTGTGAGCCACAGTATTGACATTCAGCTAGTTTGTACCAATATATCTCTATTAGTCTTTTCAGCCTTATCCATTATGACTTTGCTCCTACTTTCCCAAGTAAAAAGAAACTATAACAGACACTACCTTGCAGTCAACAAGTATTCATAAACCCCACTTCCAACCCCTACTCTAACTAATTATTTGGGGTCAGATCTCTTCTTTTTTTCCAACCATGTGTCATGTGCTTCAGGAGTTAACATTCATTTCCAGCTCAAGAGTGTAAAATAAACTTCAGAGAGGGCCATCAATTTGAACTGAGCTCCTATATTAGACCCACCAGACCAAACCAAAATGTAGTTACATTAAAGTTCCCAGTCACCAAGTCCAAAATAAGTTGGGAGTAAGAGATAAAGCCAAATCCCCAAAACAATGCAGTTTTAGCTGGAGTGATAAGAAGAAAGTAACTCTGAAAAGCAACCCATCTGCGTTTTATTTTCTGTTTCTGCTTTCCTCAACCCTTTTTTATCTATTAATATAAATCTAGACTCCTTTGCCTGGCTCATCAGAACTTGCATTTTATTCCATTTTGTAAAAGGAGGTGTTGCCAGATTTTACAACCACAAATAAAAGCCAATTAAGATCTTTAAATTTGTAGTAGTTTTGTCTTTTGTTAAGGAGATTTAACAGTGTCCAATCTTAATGTCCTCTTTCCTCTTGCCAGTGATTTAGGCCTGACCATGTGACTAATTATGACCATGAGGATATGAAGGGAATTATTCTAAGGAGTTCAGCACATGCTTTTCTTTAATGATCAAAAAAACAAATAGCCAGGCACAGTGGAGCATGCCTATAGTCCCAGCTACTCAGGAGGGTAAGGTGGGAGAATTGGGAGGACTGATGGAACCCAAGAGTTCAAGTCCTATCTGGGCAACATAGCAAAACCTTGTCTCCTGTTTATTTTTATTTTATTTTATTTTATTTTTTGAGGCAGAGTCTCATTCTGTAGCCCCAGGTAGAGTGCTCTGTCATCATAGCTCACTGCAACCTGAAACTTGGGCTTGAGCAATCCTCTTGCCTCAGCCTCCCAAGCAGCTGGGAGTACAGGTATGCATCTCTACGCTGGGCTAGTTTTTTTGTTTTTAGTAGAGACAGGTCTCACTCTAAAACTCCTGAGGTCAAGCAATCCACCTGCCTTGGCTTCCCAGAGTGCTAGATTACTGGTGTGAACCACTGTGCCCAGCCAAGATCTTGTCTCTTTAAAATAAAAGAAACAAACAAATCCATACCCAAGTCCAGATATTTTTGTGTCTATATGTGCTTCAAGCATCTTAAAACCATGAAAAGAACAAGCTAAAAGATAAACAAATGTACTGAAGATGGCAGAGCTGAAAGATGGAAAGAATATAGGATCTTGATGTAGCTGAGTCATTCAATTACTCTAATCAACCCTGAAACCACCCTATTTCCTATCTGTTAAGCAAAATTTTTTTAAAAACCTTCTGATTCAGGCTTTTCTCAATTGGTTCTTCTATTATTTGTGACTGAAAGTATCTGTCATATGGTTGTTGACAGTCACATCTGTTTCCCCACCTATTTCTCTGTTCTGCTCTATGTTTTTAGGGCTGACCCTTAAAAATTGTTCCCCAGCTTCCCTTGCCAACTAAATTCTGGCTATATTCAGCTAATGGGAGGCACTGATCAGAGACTGGAGGAAGGAAGAAAGAAGCCAAGCTCTTTAGCCTGCTCTCTCTGCTTCTGACAGTGGCTTCCCTCCATGGTTTTGGCTTCTGAGAGATTGTCAGTCCTTCTCTGGTCCCACTTCCTGCTGGGCAGGCCCTGCATTTTTTCAGTGGCTTGTGTGTTTTCTTTCTGTCACACTTGGTCTTTCCACTCTTCCAACATCTTTGTATTCCATAATAAACATCCTTTCCTGAACTACCTATTGCAACCTCTGCCTATTGAAAGCTTTGCCTTCCTGCCTAGACTCTGTCCCATTTTCCTAGATGAAGCAACACTGGAGAAGGAGAAAGGAGGCAAATGAAAAAGAAATACTGAAAAAAGTGTTTTTTCTTTCCCTAAAGACAAAGAAATAAATTACTTTCCATTGCAAATTTAATTCTCTGTCAAATGATGACATTCTCTGGAATTGCTGTACTACTTTGATGAAAGTGCACTTGAACTTTTTCCCCTCTGATCACTGAGCATTTTGACAAGAAAAAAGCTATCCTTACACCTCTACAAACTAGCACAAATAGAAATTTAAAAGTGAAGCTAAATTAAAGAAAATAAAGCAATTTACCCTTTTTTAGTGCACCCTGGTTTGGGACAATTAAATTTCAACTCCTCATGCCTGTAGTCCTAGCACTCTGGGAGGCCGGGCAAGAGTGAGACCCTGTCTCTAATAAATAGAAAAACTAGCTCTCTCTCCCCTCCTCTCTCCTCCTCTCTCTTCTCTCTCTCTGTCTCTCTCGGTCTCTCCTCTCTCTCCCCCTCTCCCCCCCTCTCTTTCCTCTCTCTCTCTTTTCTCCCCCCCCCCCTTTTCTCTCCTCCTTGGTGCTGCTCTGCAGCATCCCTCCCTCACCAATAAAAACCTTTCGTACAAAAAAATAAATAAATAAAATAGAAAAACTAGCATGAAAAACACAGTAGCAGGTGCCTGTAGGCCCAGCTACTCAGGGAGATTGAAGCAAGAGGATTGCTTGAGCCCAGGATTGAAGTTGCTGTGAGTTATAACGCCATAGCACTCTAGCCTGGGGCAACAGAGTGAGATTCTGTTAAAAAAAAAAAATCAACTCCTTCATAAATGTCATTGTGAATATGCATTTTCATGACATTTAATTTAGTATCAGCAGTGATTTATATACTGTCTTGCAGCTTCCCTTATCAATAACGTTCCTGTGAGTAGCCCTAGTGGCCTTGTTTATCTGTGGAATCCATCCTCCATGTTACTTGATTAGAATAAAGTTGTATATATTCCTTGCCTGTAACAACCATACTCTCCTAAGAATACAGACCACAGGAGCTGTCCAGCAGTCACATTAACCAGTCAGTAGAATGAGAACAAACCAGTAAGGAAAGTAAGGAAACATTCTGTATACAGCTAAAGTTGCTTCACTGAATAAACCATGCTATCTTAAGAGGTAGAACCCAGAGTAGACCAGGAGTAGCAAATAGATTTCATCAACAACTCAATTCACATTTCAACTTTCTTTAATGGTGTTGTTTTTTAATCTGTGGGGATGAGGGAAAACTCCTTTGCCCTGGAAGGTCTACAGAAAGATTAATAAGAGAAAGAGATTTATTCACCTTTCACACAGGGAGAATCAGAGAGTGATTACCCAATATTCCTATAAGGCCCAGAAATTTATAGACCCTCATTTTGGAGGGGAGAGGGAGATGAAGAACATAGGTAATTCTGTTTAGGGGGCAATAAATGGTTTCTAGGGAGGATGATGAGAGTGGATGAGGGAAACAGATTGATTTGTAAATGATTATCTTTGGAAATTAAATTAACCTAAGAGACAAGTATTATATTTAAAATTATTTGGGCCAGATCTGGTTGCATTCTTCACTTTCCTATAATATAGTGGGACAACAGGGAGGGGAAGGGAAGTTCTTTTCGATGGGTCTGTCTGGTTTTATGCAAATGGAGGAAAAGCCTCTTCTCACAACTGTTGATCTCTAAGGGCCTTTAATTCAAAGTATTCTTCATACCAAGAAGTCATTTTCTGGGCTGAAATTTTCTAAGTGCTTTCAGATCTTTAAAAGAAAGATGTAAATTTGAAATTAGAAGATCTCTGCCCCACCCATGTGTTACCATTACCCTTTTTCCCTCCTTTCCCTTTTTCCTTTCTGTCTTTCCTTACTACACACATTTATTAACATCCTCTGGGCATTTATCTCCCTTATAGCCAGGATAGAGGCAAATAGAACAAGATCAGTTCCACTACAACAGTAGAGGCAAAAGCCTGACACCAGTTTTTAAAACAAACATTTCCATTTACACTTTAGGGAAATGGTAGAACCCTCTAGCATACACATATGCCTTTCCTTCTGTACATAAAGTTCACTTATTTCAGCCTTCCCCCCTGAATTGATAGGCATTTACTATTTCCTCCACAGAGGCAGTCCAAAGTCCTTTCCAGTGGCAATATCATGGGACCACTATTTTTTCAGTTCAGTATCTTCAAATAATTTACTTCTTTCTTTAATTGAGTCTTAGTCTGATCTAGTTTTGACATCTCATGATACTGCAACCGTAGACTAAATCATAAATGTAATTCCTGTCAACCACCTGTTATATACCAGTGAAGAGCAAACACAACTGCAATGAAAACTTCTATTTAAAACATACTGAAAGGGGAAGAAACTACAGAGTATGTATCATCTGTTGCTGAACAGAATTAAAGCAAAGAAAAGAACCACTGTGTTTTATGAGCATCATTCATTTGGTTGACTTGGCAGGGGTAACAGTTCTATTGTTAAACCAATCTAGCTCCTTTGATATTGATACTGGAATTTTCCTGCCAGATTCTTGGTCCTGGGAATCAAAGAGTGAATTTACAAACCAGAAATAAGCAAAAAGCAGAGGTGGATGCTGTGGCTCACACCTGTAATCCTAGCTCTCTGGGAGGCTGAGGCAGGTGGATCCTTAGATCTCAGAAGTTCTGAGACCAGCCTGAACAAGAAGGAGACCCTGTCTCTACTAAAAGTAGAAAAAATTATCCAGGCATTGTGGCAGGTGCCTGTAGTCCCAGTTACTCAGGAGGTTGCGGCAAGCGGATTGCTTGAACTCAGGAGTTTGAGGTTGCTGTGAGCTATGATGTCACAGCACTTTACCCAGGATGACAGAGTGAGACTCTGTGAAAGAAAGACAGAAAGGAAAGAAAGAAAAAGAAAGAAAGAAGGAAGGAAGGAGGGAAGGAAGGAAGGAAGGGAATGCATTGAGAAGAAAGGAAAGAGGAAAGCCTCCAGTGCAGCAACAGGGGTCCCAAGCGGATTACCCCAGGAACTCCTCTGTCTAGGGGCTTATATATTTTACCATGCATTCTCTTTTCCTGATCAGCTTGTTCTATAAGCAAAGGATTCTATGGTGCACCAATCACTGTATTTGCTCCTGACATACAGGATATAAGAATGCATAGTTTCCAGTTGTGCCCTCACCCATTCCCATGGTGCCATAAAGTTTATGGGCAAGGTTCCATTTCCCCTACCCAGGGACCGTGACCTGCTGCTTGTGCAAATTGTGAAGCTGTGATTTGTCTTGTTGTCCCATCTCAAAAGGGGCCGTTTCCTAGCCCTCATTCTTGCTTACCCTGCACAGGTCTCCCTTCAATATTGTCTGCTGGGTCCTTTCTGTTGTCAGGGGAACTCTAAAAGGACACAAGGCAACTACCTTATTTGAGGACAGGAGATAGCTATATCTCATTTGCAATTAAGGCATTGGAATCTGGAAGTAGCCTGAGAAACCGAGAGCTCTCTGGGAAACTGGAACATGAGTTTTATGAATCATGGGCCCATTTATAATACAGACTGTGTTTTTACTGGTGCTCAATTCTGATAAAAACATAATCATCTATCAGTTTCATTTTAGGAGAACTTCCTAAAAGCAAACACCAAGGGCTGTTTCTCAGATCGGTAGGGCTGCTAAATTGAAGAGCTGAGGTTGGTCTATACCCATAAAATTTCTGTTGCTGGCAGCAGCTCTGTGGGTAGCACATTTATATCCCAGTGTACTTTGTTTGACAGTGTGGATGAAGACAGCTAGCTGGGCTGACATTGAGCTCTTCTCTGTCTACTAAAATATCACCACTGCTTCTGAACGCAATTCCAGTCCAGTGCACTTTGCCATAACAGGAACTCTGTTGGTCAAGAGGGGAGTCAGCGTGGGTTGCTGTAGTACAGCCCAGTGAGTCAAGATCCCCCAAGACCTCCATGTCCTTCATTCCTCCCCATTCTAGTCACCAGGATCTCACTCCCTCCTCATCAGCATTTCAATCCCGAACACAAAAAAGAAGTGAATCAAAGGCCTTGACGTCTGCACTTCAGTCCAACAAATGATTGTTTTCTTCATTTAGACTGCAGCATTCTCAGTTCCAAATCTTCTTTTCTTTATCCACATCTAGAAAAATTCCTATGGGAACATGTAAATTTCTTGTTGCACCTTACATAAGATATTTAGGAAAAATCGACACAATCTTACTTATTAGTCTGAGTCCAGTCAGGAGAGGGAAACCACAGAGTAATTCAAATAGAGAAAAGTTTGATATAAACATTTTTTAGGTTTTGCATGGTAACTCACACTTGTAATCCCAGCACTTTGGGAGGCTGAGGTGGAAAGACTGCTTGTGACCAGGAGTTCAAGATCAACCTGGGCAACATAGTGAGACTCCATTTCTGCAAAGAAAATTAAAGAAAAAAAAATGTAACTGCAATAGGTTTTACAGGCTGAATTTTGTCCTCCGCCAAATTCAGATGTTGAAGTCATAACCCCCACTACATAAGAATATGACTCTATTTGGAGCTGGTGCTTTTAAAAGGGTAACTACATTACAATAGTTATGATACTAAGCCTGACTGACAACTCAAACCAATAAATATCTGAAAGATTATACAAACACTGCAAAATAGGGGGGAAACACATGCAAATGATATTGTGTGCTTTAAGCTTCATCAGAAGTCTGGAGAGAGACCAGTGGGTTAAAAAAATAGCAACTGGGAGTAGAGTTGTTCAGTCTCCATATTTAAATACTTAATTTTTTATTTTATTTTATTTTATTTTATTTTATTTTATTTTATTTTATTAAATCATAGCTGTGTACATTAATGCGATCATGGGGCACCATACACTGGTTTTATAGACTGACACATTTTCATCACACTGGTTAACATAGACTTCCTGGCATTTTGTTAGTTATTTTGTTAAGACATTTGCATTCTACATTTACTAAGTTTCACATATACCCTTATAAGGTGCACCACAGGTGTAATCCCACCAATCACCCTCCCTCCGCCCACCTCCCCTCCCTTTCCCCCTTCCCCATATTCTTAGGTTAAAACTGAGTTATAGCTTTCATATGAAAGCCATAAATTAGTTTCATAGTAGGGCTGAGTACATTGGATACTTTTTCTTCCATTATTGAGATACTTTACTAAGAAGAGCTTGTTCTAGCTTCATCCATGTAAACATGAAAGAGGTAAAGTCTCCATCTTTCTTTAAGGCTGCATAATATTCCATGGTGTACATATACCACAGTTTATTAATCCATTCGTGGATTGATGGGCACTTGGGCTTATTCCATGACTTAGCAATTATGAATTGGGCTGCAATAAACATTCTGGTACAAATATCTTAGTTATAATGTGATTTTTGGTCTTCTGGGTATATACCTAGTAGAGGAGTTATAGGATTAAATGGAAGATCTATTTTTAGATCTCTAATTGTTCTCCAAACATCTTTCCCAAAGGAAAGATGTATTAATTTGCATTCCCACCAGCAGTGTAGAAG
>CAUYPK010165591.1:0-25823 GCA_963574355.1 Loris lydekkerianus | reverse complement strand
CTCAGAAGCAGCATAACAAAATCCAAACTTGGCAAAGAGCCACAGTATACAAAATAATGATAAGAGGCAAAGAGCCGAAATTCATTTTGGCCGGGAGCCGCATGCGGCTCTAGCCGCGTGTTTGCCACCCCTGCCCTAGATGCAAAAGCCCACCATGGAAATCTCCATCTATCAGAATTATAAGCTACTCAAACCTCTTTTCTTTATAATCAATGTAGTCAGATGTATTCTGTTATAGTTATATTACAGGAGCTGAGACACACGTGTACAGAGGTATTAAGCAGCTAACCTCGGATTGAATTAATGAATGCACACACACACACAAGCTCACAAACAATATGCAATATAGACAGGGCACGGTGGCTCATGCCTGTAATCCCAGCACTCTGGGAGGCTGATTCCTTGAGCTCACAGGTTTGAGACCAGCCTGAGCAAGAGCGAGACTCCATCTCTACTAAAAATAGAAAATCTGAGGCAAGAGGATTGCTTCAGATCAGGAGTTGGAGGTTGATGTGAGCTATGATGCCGTGGCACTCTACCCAGGGTGGACAGCTTGAGACTCTGCCTCAAAAAGAAAATAATAATAATAATAATAATTAAAATAAAATAAAAATGCAATAGAAGTTATAACCAGCATTGGCTTGATTTCTTTCACTGGTAGAAAAATCATAATGAATCCATATGATTTATGAATATCTATATCTATTACAATATTTCTTCCTATGCTGGTTCAAAACGTCCCTCCTAGCACCATTAACAAATCCATTATAGCTCTGTTATGTGGAGTCACACATGCAACACCCAGCTCTACAGGATAAAAACTAATAACTGCAACTACATAACCCTTTACCCTTTAAAAAACATTTTTTACACTTAATATCACTTAATTGTCACAACTTTACATAATAGATTTATTTATGTCCATATTCACAGTCCAGATCTAAATTGAAGGTAGAAATCATGCCAGTTATTTTAAAAGAGAAAAATATTTATAAAACTTACGGCCAGGTTTTGAAGGTCTGGAAAGACAACAGAGGAATGAAGAGGAAAGTTTGAAATTACTAGTTCTGAGAAGTGGAGGACAGGATCCCAGAGTGCTGGACACCAGCCTGCGTCAGAGGGAGTGCTGGCCTGCACATGCCGGACCTCTGGCCAGGTACTGGGGGTGGTTCTGTGAGTGCTGGAGACACAACAAGTTAGAAGAAACTCCTCACATCTGGGTGGAAGACAGTTGATTCAGGGACACTCACAAGCACAGGAGGGAAACCAGGCAGCAGCAGCAGCAGGAAGGGCTCGCCCTCCCCTGCGCTCCCCTCTTGGGGCCTCCTCCAGCACCTGTGTAGGAAGGTGAAAGAACAGAGCTGCTTTTCAAACAGAAATTTTGTTGGCTGAGTCACAGCCCCGGCAGCACAAAGGAGGGTATAAAAGGATGGTTCTGCTCACTAGGGGCAAGCGTGTAGTGACTGGCACATTGCTCTGGTGTTTTAGCTCCCTGGAGAGCACGTGTTCACCAAGAATTTTCTGACCAACTTTTCACACTACAGCATGGATCATGGGCTTAAGAGTTTGTATTCCTTCTCCAGGTGTAGTGCCGATATGTTAAACCATTGTGTATTCTTCCTCAACATCGGGAAAATGGTGTGTGTGTGTGTGTGTGTGTTTCTGTGTGTGTTAGTGTCTGTGTGTGCATAAGTCTGTGTGTCTGTGTGTGTTGGACAGAGTGTATATCAGGGGTTGAGAATTAGAAAACTATAGTTTGCATTTGCTGATGGTATCTAATACTGACTAACAAAAAGAACTTTGAAAGTTACACTACTTTTCTAAAGCCTCAATCTCTGGGGCGGCAGGTGCACATTATTGGTTTCCCACTGAGCAAGATGAAATCATTCAGTGGATAAATACTGAGTGTGCACAATGTGCAGGCCCTGTCCTGTGCGCTGGGAATAAATGCAACAAGGACACCCAAGGTCACCCTCTCCGGGGGTAGACAGCCAAAGACCAAAGACAGGCAGAACAAAGGAACCTAACTTAGAATGGGATCAGGGAGACCAGGGAAGTGAGTGGGGAGGCTGCTGGGTGAAGGCGGACGCAGACATGCAGAGGAAAGGTGGCGTTGCGTGTGGCAAAGCAGCACAAACCCTGTCTGGGGTGGAGGGAGCACAGCTCATTCAAAAAGCTAAAAGAAGGACTGAAGGGGCTGGGTGGATGCACAGAGGACAGTGAGTGGTGGAGAAAGACGGCACCAGAGGAGCCTCCAGGGAGAAGCAGCAGCCGGGACTGTGAGCTGATAAACAAGAGAGCCTGGTGAACTCCAAGTGCTAATAAAATGTATATATGTAGTAGGATTGTTGTTCCTAGGAAATTTTACTATCTGCCATTTAGCAAGTGAAACATGGAAACCAGAGGAAAGATTGAAACTCATAAGACATCAGAATTATGAAAAATCACAACACCCACACGCATCTCCCCCAAATCAGAGTTACTTCCCCACCCCACACATTAAGGGAGCTGATGCTGTCTGAGGTAAGACCAGGCTAACGCCTTCCAGCCTGTGTGCTCTCACCAGGTCTTTAACATGTAATAATAATGCGAGCTTAAAAGGTTTGATTGCTTAATCACAGCGGCTTGTTAATTAAAGGTGCAGAGAGGGAATGATTAGAGAGGGGAAGTTTGCACCTGAGGGAGACCTAGGATTAGTTTGCCTGAGAAATCAGATTAGTGTTCCTGGAACCATGCCAATTCCAAAGGAAGCGGAGAGAAATTTCGGACAAATAAATTCTGTATCTTTCTAAGCACTCCGCGGGAGGACAGGCCTCCCTCTACATGTCCAAAAGCAGGGAAAAAACAATGTCACCCCTGACATTGATGTTCTCCCATATTAGCTGTGTGACTTGCTAATTGCTCTTGGTGGAGATAACTGTGTTTGGAATTTCTTTGGCTCAGAGTATGTGAGGCTGTGCGGTCACTGACACCACATGATTAATGAGGAAGGCTGGCGTTCACATCCGCTGTCCCAGAGACGGGAGCTTCATCCGGCCTTTGTACCTCTCTGGGTTCTGCTCACATCACAGCGGCCTGTGTTTCATTAAGCTGAGCAGCTTGGTTTCCGGAGGGGTGATTAGGAGAGAGATGATAAGGTGGAGAAGACTGGAAGTCAGGGGTAAAATGAGGATAAAATCTGGGGTGTGTATTATAGCCGAGAGGCAGCATGATAAAATGAAAGAGCAGGGCTTGGAAGCCAAACGTGCCTGCGTTAGAACCTGCCTCGTCCAGGTAGGAGTCTTGTGACCTCCAGCAAATTAGCTTAACCTCTTTGAGCCTCAGATTACCTATTGCAAAATAGGAAGCATAAAACGTACCTTGAGGGTGCTCTAGAGAATTTTAAGATAATGAAAGCCAGCCCTTTCTGCGATGGTGCTCTTGTTCAATAAAAAAAGACTTATTATAGCAAAGTGTTTTACACATGTTCTTCCACTGTTCCTGAGATTGGCTCAGTAATCCCAGTCATCAAAGAATTTTTAATCTTACCTAAATGCTGCTAACCCCACAGTGGGCATTTCACCACCAATTTGTCTAGGAGGTCTACCTCCATGTAGCCAATAGACAGTCCTAGTTTCTAGTTTTGATGATTGCATTCAATAACCAGTTATCTTGGACTTCTGGTCAAAGCCATCCCCCTCACAGTCAAGCCCATGTCTTCACACTGTTCCACAGCTGACTTATCACTCTTCCCTGTGTGGCTTCCAGCAAACGCAGGGCCACACCTGCATCTTTACACCCTTTGCTCCTGGCCAAGTCTCCTTCCTCCCAACATAGGATCCTGGGTCAAGAGCATACATGATGTTCTTTTCCTTGATACTTTGATATTCCTTCCTTGTAAATTCCAGAAAATCACACAAAGATCATACAGAGAAGACACACTTGTCTTTATTACCATTGTTCCCAGCTCATTATCAGAAAAACCTGAGGTCAGTCATGGCACTTCTTTACTTTCATGGCCAGTAAGCTTGTAAATAATGGTTGAGAGTCAAGCTGAGTTCTCTAATACTTGACACCATCTTAATATGATGATTTGAGGACACCTGAACCACAGAATCCTACAAAGTCCAAGGCACATACATTCATTGATCTGCTATCAATCATTCAATTAGAGTTCAGCCCAATGCTTGAGAATAATGCTTGATTTCTTCCTTTCTCCTGCTCCTTACATATGACCCAGGAACCAACATGGTCGATTCTACTTTCTCTAATGTACATGCCCCAGAGGGAAACATTTTTATCCGTTCCATCACTACCACTGTAACACTGGTCCCTACCAACTGCCACTGTATTAACAAGCTAAAATAAGAGTCCATCCCCTCCAACTGTCTCCATGTCCCCTTATTATCTATTCTACAGAGTATACAGAATGACTTTTTACCAAGAAATTTGATTATGCCCAAACCTTGCCCAGAAGCCACAGTGGCCTATGATCCTTGCAAGAAACCCTAAAGTCTGTATCAAGGTCTGTAAATCCTTCCACAATCTGCCCTCATCTTCTTCTCCTCACCTTTGCATGGCTTGTCTCATTGGCTCAGCCTTGCAGTGGCCTCCTTGCTGTCCTATAAGAATTTTGTCTGTTTGATTCATCACTGCATCTTTCTGCCTAGAACAATGCCTAAGTTCAATTCTATTGAGCAAGACATGCTCAATAAATGTTTAATTAATTAATAAACGTAAGAATTGATATTAATGAATAGCCCAAGATTCCCACCCACTCACCTTCAAAGAACTTACAGTCAGGTGAAGTAACTGGTCTAACGAATTAAAGTACAGCAAAGTACAGCATGCTGGTGTTTGTAGACGTTATCCGATCATGGGCACAGAGCCCATGTTGATAAGAAAGCCGGGGACAGACACATATAACCCAAAGCTTCAACATTTACTGCATGTGGAAGCTACATCAGGATATTAAACCCCTGGGCTACATTTTGTAATCTGCAGATAAAATAGTACTTTCCTTGTTGTAGGGTTAGGAAGATGAGTTAAGGAACCACCAAGACCAGTGACTGTCACAAAGTGAACACTTCATAGAATTATCTCGTAGTACTAGCAATAGTAGTATTAAAATGGATACTAACCACAAAACATGTGCTAGCGAAGAGGCATATGAGATTTCATAAGTGATGAGTTTTAAGGCTTTGATCTTTATCAACATCAGGTGTTGGGACAGCCTGGGTCTGCTATCAATGCCAGAGCATGTGACAAAGACATGCTGAAAAAGTTGTGTGTTCATCACCCTTTGGACATCTGCTCCCCACATGTGGTGCCTCCCTTTCTATGGTTTTAGACTGGTTGCCAGAATTAGGGAAGGGTAGGGGATCCCAGGAAATGCAACCTTATGAGGACAAACCGTGATAGCTTAGGAGAGTGAAAAAGCTTTCATTTTCCTTTCTGATCCACCTTTCTTCCTAGCCATCTTCTCCTGATTCCTACACAAGAGACCAAACAGAAAGTGTATAACAGAGATAATTTCTTTACACTACCTGGTGAAAATGGCCTGCCTCCCTTGCAGTGTGATTTTGATACTCTCAAATCTGTGCTAACTCTAATGTTTTAAAAAAGGGGTGCTGGGAGGGAGGGTAAGTGTTAATTTTGTTTGTGGAGTCAGTATGAGGAGTGGGGTTGTAAATAAAATATTTTGTTGTCTTTTGTCCCTGGTTTCTGGAAGAGAGACTAAATTCTTGGATTTCCTGAGTAATAGGAGTTCTTTTGTTATCCATGAGTTCCCTGGACCAGACTTCAAGTAAAAAGATTTCTCAGGGTGGAAGCTTATCACTAAAAGAATTCCTGTGGGTTCAAAATATCATGGGAACAGCGATGCAATGAAAAAAATACTCCTCCTCATTGTGCAAAGACAACCAAGGGGCCCAGAGGGGCTAACAACCTCACGTGCAAAGGAGATAGCAAGGAAGTGCAGCCCGGAGTTGAGTTCCCAGCGGATGGGTTTACTCACACTTAGGAAGCACAGCTGTAAATCTTCAAAGGAAATATCCAAGGTCATCTGGAAGTCTTGAAAGGAAATGTCAAGGTCAATAAACATGAGGTTTACCCTATTCCCTATTCCTGTTTAACTTTAGTTTTACTGCTGTTGTTCCAAACCTTTATGTTGTTTTCAGCACATGCTGTTTTCTTATAGAAAGTCATAGGACCTGGGCTTTTGCCAGCAGAGTCCTTGGTACTTTCAGCCAAAGACCCTTCAGTAACTAATGCCTACATATTACCTTGTCCCTAGAGGACTGGGAATTTGATCCAGCCTGACCACCACAGGGGGAGGAAACTGGAGTTTGAGTTCACCTGTGTGAAAATTATGAGCCCCCAATAAAAACCGTGGATATTGAGCTCAGTGGAGCATCCTGATTGGTGATATGACCTGATTCTACAGGGACAGGGCACAGGAGCTCTGTTTTCAGAAACCTTCATGACCTCCTACTATTTCATTCACTTGACTGGTCCTGATTTACACTGTCTATAAGTATAGCACTTTCCTATTTTTTGTAAGTCCATTCTAGCAGGTTATTGAACCTAAGGGGAATAGTGTGAATACCCTTAGTGTAGTGATTTCACACCTATGGATCCAAGGTAGTTCACATCAGAATTTAATTCCAGTCTACTGGTTGGTGTTGGAGTGAGTGGGAGGACCACCACTCTGAAGATAGTCTAAATTGGCCAAAACCTATGTACTCAGCTGTACAGACTTGTACATATCACAATGTGTACCCTCCCTTTGTCTCAGGACTACCACCAATCAGCCTGGAATAATTATACCTACTCCCTGAGCTTGGGCCATTGTTGAGGATTAAAGGTAACATCAATAAAGCATCATGTATGTTCTTTTGAGTATAATCAATACCTAATAAATATTTACTTTGGTTATGACCATCACATTCATCACATTATATTACTCAAGTTTCCATCACTGTGTTTCCTCCTTTACACCTACATAAGAGATCAATTGAAGGAATAAGGTATTGGCCAGGTTGGCAGGTGGGCACAGAGCTCATCACTGCTATTGACAAAGGTCGTCTTTAAGAGGAAGCAGTGGATGGGAAGATGCACAGAGCTGGACAGAAGCAGTGCTGTCATCTTTGGCTTTGGTCTTTGTGTTTTGCATGTGTCAAGGTCAGAAGCGTCCCTTTATCTCTTCTACAGTAGCTTGCTATGGTATTAAATAACAAAACAAATAAAATAATGCAAAATGATTGCTTTTAAAATTTTTGTGCTGAGTACTTTTAACTAAGATACACTCAATGCCTTCATGTGACAAGTGTATGCAAAGACTTAATAAAATTATATATTGTAAAAGGGCTTAGACTAAAGTTGAAATCAAGTCAATGCCAGTTAGCAATGAGACCTGATGTGGTGGCCTGAATTATTATCCTACAATAATATAGTGAACAACCAGGTCAGTAAACAGCAGACTCCTTCAGATACTAAGACCTACCTGGGTCAACACTTAGATTTGCCATCATTAGCACAGTTTCTCCCACATTGCATGCACTGAATAAAAAATTAGGAATTGATAATATATTTTCTTTTAAGCCTTGCAAATGCATAATTTAAACAAATTGCATAAATACCAGCAGTGATGCCCTGAAGATAATATACAATTTGTTTTCTAGTTTTAAGGATCTTGAGAGGTTTCATGTTAATACTGGCAATTTCAATATTCATCATAGTCATCTGTCACATTATGAGCTATTAACACCATTTCTTGGAAGGCAATGAGAACTTTAGAAAATATGAACAAGCCCAAGTCCTATTTTTTCTGACTGACAGCAGGAATTTTATGTCTGGTTCTGTTTATTTATCTGGGACTTATTACATTTATTTCCCAAGGAAAAGGAACCTCAAAATACCAGGTTTCTTCAATACTATACCTTCCTATATTTCTTACCAGATGAGTCCTATAAGAAACTAACTGAAGATATATCTCTTATTGGAAATAGGCAATGTAGTAAAACTCCACAGTTGAACATCTCCCTACATTGACTCCTCCTGTAGTTGGAGTTGACTTAATTTTCTTGCACCAGACATGAACCACATGTGTGCATCAGCACAGTAGGCCTAGTTCCTTTTCTTGACCACCTCCATTTGTTGACCAATTTGTTATAGTGACAGGCATCCTCAAACTTTTTAAACAGGGAGCCAGTTCACTGTCCCTTAGACCGTTGGAGGGCCGGACTATAGTTAAAAAACAACAACAACAATGACAACAACAACAACAAAAAAAAAAAACTATGAACAAATTCCTATGCACACTGCACATATCTTATTTTAAAGTAAAAAAACAAAACGGAAACAAATACAATTACACCGCCTCATGTGGCCTGTGGGCCGCAGTTTGAGGACCCCTGTAATATAGACTCTTGGGTGGTCAACTTACAGAGGTTTTACTGTATATAATTTTAATACTACCTTATAGGAAAAAAATATACACATTGTTTATTCAATCTTTTCCAAATGACATGGATTGGTATGATGATACTAGCAAGTATTATTATTATGCCATAGTTGTTGTGTTAATAGAAATGGGTGATGGTCCATCTCATTTAAAACAAGTAAGGTAAAGAGCATGAAATGGAAAAGCAGAGAAAAAGTAGGACTTGGAGACTAAAACTTGGCTTAAGGGTCTCCCATCTTAACTCTTTGAGTCAAAATCTATACAGTTACTATTACAGACAATTAAAACAATTGAAATAGAGCTATTATGTAAAAGGATATGGAGGTTTCTCAGAAATCTAAAAATATGATCCAACAATCTGACTTCTGAATATATACTCGAAGGAAGTATAGAAGATTTCTGCACTCTTGTGTTTATTATTCCAAATTCACAAAAGCTAAGACATGGAAGCAACTGAGGCATCCATCCTCAGGTGAGTGGATAAATAAACTGTGGTATATGCACACACTGGAGTACTATTCAGCCTTAAATAAAAGGGGAAATCCTGTCATTTGTGACAACATGATTGAACCTAGTAGATACTATGCTAAGCTAACTAAGCCAGTCATAGAAAGACAAACGTAGCATTGTCTCATTCTTATGGGGAAAAAAAGCTGCACTCACAAAGTAGAGAGCAGAACGGTGGTTACCAGAGGCAAGGCAGGGGGTGTGGATGGGGAAAAGGAAGATGGTGATCAAAGAGCACAACATTTCACTTGATGCAGGAACAAGCTTTAGTCATCATTATATGGAATGGTGACTATAATAAATAATAATGCATTATGTATTTTGAAATTTCTCAAAGACTACATATTAAATATTTCATCATACAAAATAAATATGTGATGTGATTGATTTGTTAATTTTCCTGCTTTAATCATTCACATTATAAACATATGACATATATTTAAGCATAACATTGTGTACCATAAATATGTAAAATTATTATTTATCAATTATATCAAAATACAAAATAAAATAATAAAAAATAGAAGTAAATAATTTTATATATGTAAAAGTAAGGTCATGAAACAACGTAATGTGTGTTACTAATGTTCCTGCTGGTGATGGGTGATTTCTACAGTATCCCAGGGTTCACAGGATTATTTCTTACTGAACAACTGATCTCCTTATCATTATATAACAATCTTTTAATCATTGTCCTTGCTGTACAATATACTTCGTATAAAGTCAATATAGTTACTGTAGTTTCTTTTATTAATGTTAGACTGGTATATCTTTACCATTTCTCTTCACCTATGTCCTCAAAGTGGACTTCTTATAGACAACAAGTAGTTGTAATTTATTTGTATGTTTAGTTTATCCACTCTGACAAACCCTGCTTTAGATTGGTATTATTGTCAAATAAAATAAGCATTGGTATAGTTGGAGTAATATTAATGTCAAGTATTTTTGTAATTGTTTTCTATTCATTGCACGTGTACTTTGCCACACCTCTTTTTTTCCTGATTTCTTTGACTTTAACTGAGCATTTTGTGTGACTTAATTCTATCCCCACTCAGTGCACATACATGCCTAGTCATTTTTTAAATATTTAAGTGCTGCTCTGGAATTTCCAATATGTATGTTCGCTTAAACCCACCATGCAATAACTCTGTGCTGCTTCTTATTAGCACAGCACCATCCCATGGGGAATCCCCAGTTCCTACACACTTATCACCAATGACAGTGCTGTCATTTATTTCATCTCCTTACATGCTAAAATCATCCAATGGCATCCTGTTATTATTACTATAAACAAACATGTCTCTATTGCTTCAATCAAGAATAAGAAAAATAAATTTCTTCTCTTATGTTACAGTGCTTTTTTTTTTTAATTTCTAACATTTTATTTTAATTATCTCCTAAATTTTCTGTTTCTGGTTTACATTACCCATCTGTTTATCTGAGCCCTTAAATAAAGCCTGAGCACTTGGTCTCAGTCCTTTGTAATCCTCAGGGTCTGACCATTCCAGTGTCTGTGGCAGATTGAGTCAGATTCTGGGGAAGGCGTTGCCAACCCATGTGTTGTGTTTCTCCTTTGCCCTCTGGCACAATTTTGATTTTTTGTTGAGAGCCAGACATAATGTATCAGATATTAGGAGCCAAAGCTAATAGCCCTTTAACGTGAGCGTTTATATTCACGTGGTTAAAAATTGGACTGTGTTTAATTTTTATTTTAATTGAGGTGCCAGAGCCTTCAGATTCCTCTAGTGCTTTTGTTTTTATCTCCTTTTTGAAGCTGGATTTCCCTAAATACTTGTCCTCAGAGAGCCTGTGTCTCCTACTCTTTCAGCTGATATTTATGTGAATATACTGAATTCCTGCCAGTGTGCTGGGAAGGCACGGGAAGGGGACCTGTTCTATCAGCTTTTGATTAAATCTTCTTGTTTTGGTGAGCCTGTTTTCCTGAGCTGTGACCTGTACCTATGTTTCATAACGTTTTTTGTTTATCTTTTTATGAGACAAGAAATCTAGAGGGGATTGGAGTGGGAGACATGCTCGTTGTCCATGTGGGATAAGGTTTTGGTAAAGTTTTCTAACATAAAAAATAGGCATTTATTATAGAGAACATTTTGGGTATGTTCATAGTCTTCACCTCCCCCAGCTAGACTCTGAGGAAAATCTTTTTGGCGTCTTCCTTATGATACTTGGCAGGATTCCTATTGCTAAGACTCACAAAATGTGCTGCTCTTCCTAAGACAGGAACCCAAGAACTTTGTAATTCTCTCACCTGTCCACACTCAGCCTCCAGCCATTCTTCAAAAATGACTATTTAAATGTCTCTAACATGTTATGAGCCCAGCCCCTTCTGGTGGAGGTAAGCAGACCACAACTGTTACTCTTTGAATCGATCTCTCTCTACAGAATTCAGAGTGGTGGTTTGTCATGAAACTCAAGTTCTCAAGTTGATCCAATAAAAGTTGATTAATTTTAATTTTTCAGCTTTTTCTTGTAAGGATATGAGTAATGAATTCTAGCTCTTTAGATATTTAAATGCTGCAGTATATAAATCGTATCTCAATAAATAAATCTATTCTTAAAACAAACAACCAAACTAACAAACAAATCTGATAAACATAAAAGAGTTGCAAATATGGTTTATATCACTCTAATTTTATCAATTACTGTCTAATTTTATCAGTACTTTACCCTTTTCAGTAAAATTTGACTAGGAAGTAAAGAAAAATGTAATTAAGGCAGTATCATAAAGATTATTCATGGATTCTTCAAATTTAGACACTCTCTTTCACACCATACCAGCCTTCCCCGTTAGACTAATTTTACAATATGTCCTGTCTGGAACAATTCCCAGAACACAGTTTACTCAGAACACATACTCAGAAATCCAGAGAAGCCTGACCGTGCTGGGATGTCGAGCCTCCATCCAGTGTTAAAGAAGTGTTGTCTCCTGTGGGGACCAGGCCTGCGTCCCCACAGGAGCTTCTGGGGACCTGAGCACAGAGGGTAATAAGACGGAGGTATCCTTTGTCCCTGATAAAGACTCCTGGTCCCTTGCCTGAAGGTTGAAGTCATCAGCAGTGGTGTAATTCTCAAAGCTTCACTTCAAAGTCTCCATGCGAGCCAGCAATGTTTTCCCAGTGCACTAAAATCTCTCTGATGAGTCCTCAGCAGGGCACAGACTTGCTGGCAATCCCGATGTCACACGCTCTCCCACACAAAACAGAAATCACCGGTCAATGAGGGGTCGGGGCCCACCAAGCTGAGTAAATGTTTGTGCGTTTTGCATTTTGTAAATTATTATGAAGAATTATTAATAAATTATTATTTCTTATTATATAATTATTAAGAAATTATTATTTCTTAAATGTTAAAAGAAAATGTGGAAGTAAATAGCAATAGTCTTTGTTCAGATTAGTAAAAAAAAGAGGTTCTCAAAAAACATGGATGTCAAAGGTACAGTGTTCCAGGAGGCCATGATGTTGGGATAAAATAATTACCTCAAAGGGACAATTAGAAATTGGACAATGGCCGTGGTTATAAATGGGAAGAAATGAGAGACCTCTGTGCAGAGTCGTAATCCAAGTGAAAGGAAATTCTGGTTCTCACCCGAGTGTTAAAGCTGAATGCTTTGGACTAACAGAAGAAATTACTGATGGAAAAACCTTCTGATTGGACTCCGTCAGCTCTCTCTGGAGTTGCTAGGTGGAGTAAAACCAGCACAGAGTAAAGGAGGGGCAGGAATCACAGTGACAGTGTCACACAGTAATTTCTGAAGTAGTGAGTTGTGTTCTCTGGAAAGAAATACAAGTTGTGAAACCAAGCAGGAACACACAGATTTTAATCTTGGTTTTGCCTGCTGACTGAGGTTTGAAGTTGAACATTCTCCCAAAGAAAAACCAAGTCAGTTTCCCCAAGACCACTGGCAGGTCAGGTACCCATCCAGCTGGGTTTCCTTTGGTCCTCCCTTCCTCAGAGCTGGCTTCCAACTCTGCTTTCCCTGAGCCTTCATCTTGCTTTTGAGACATTCCCTGAGAATCCACTACACTTAAGTGGACCTTCAGTTTTATGATGTACAGCAGAAATCAGATAAAGGCCTGAACAGACCAATCAGACTGGGCAGCTGCCTGGTTTCCACCTTTAATCCCAGTTATCTTAACTTTACAGGGAAAATGTATGTTCTTGCATTTGTTCTCAAGCCCACTCTGCTCCATGTTTCAGCACAATTTGCCCAGAAGAATATGCATATTCTTAATGTAATTTTTCTTTGTTCTCATTATTTGGAACATACAGAGATAGGGAAGGGAAAAATTTTCCTAATCCATGCACAACTCCTGTCTGTATTACATGGACAAACAAGATGAGCATGTGCCTGCCACCTTTGCTGAGGGTGGTTTTGTGTGCGTTACACATTTTCTGATGTAATCTTTATAACAACTTTTGGGGCAGTCTCAGAGAGGTAAAGCAACTAGCTCAGTTATAGCCAGGAAAAGACACAGGCAAGAGTGGGACCTAGGCAGTCTAGCTAGAGGTTCAACAATGTCCTTGTGCTGTCTCCCTGCAACCAGAAGCCTCAGTTCCTGATGTCCACTACTATGTGTATTGGAAAGGCTCCCTGCTTGTGGCAGCAGAATCAGACCACTCAATTACTTTTCCAGTCCAACTGCCAGGAGTACTCTGCAGTACAAACTGAGTAACAGCCAGGTGCCCAAATATTACAGAAGATAGTCATTTGAACAACATCTCTGACCACTTCCAAACATAGCATTTATCACCCTTTTCTCGGATGCCAAATGTACACTACATTATTCTTGTAGTTTGCATCCTCTGACTAAGCAGAGAGATATACTTGTTGGAGACTCAAGTTTGCTCAAAGAACAAAGGTAATAAATCCAGGCATATCTGTAAGCTGACCAGCTCAAGGACTGTACCATGCTGGTCAACAGTGGCCTACTGTACCGATTTCTACATGTGGTGCATGTCCAGTCTATGAAAATTAGGTCAACTTAAGAAGATGGTCGACGAGGAATGGTAGTCAACTATGGAGGTCCTACTGTGTGGGCGGGCCAGCATTATTGCAGCAAAGGTGCTGGTTTGATTGTTTACTTACTTGAACACTCTCTGGACACTACCACCACTGGCTGAAGATGAATTTCATGAGATTAGGTGTCTTGTCTACCTCTTAGTTGCTGCGCCATCTCCAGATGGGAGGCCTGGAATAAAGCCTTCTACATAACAAGTGTCCCACTGAACCATAAACCACACGATAAATGAACACGAGCACAAGGACCGTGATGGGCAGCATAGTAAAGGGCAGTAAGAAACATCGTTCCTGTGTCTCGGTCACAGAACCATATGCTAAGAAAAGGAATTTGCAAAAATTCTTACATAAACACATGATAAGTAATCACTGAGAACTGGTGGAGAAAAGAGTAGGATGCTATGATGGTTTTGTAAAGTGCCACCTGGCAGAAGCTAAAATACATATCCTGGTATCTCCTTTCCATTTAGGTGGGACCACCAGGGAGACCCTTGTGAGGCGTGTTGCTGACCAGCTGGCCGTCCTCACTGATGTGATGCTCTCCTTGACCTGCCCTTGCTCCCCGCCCCTGGAGCCTCTCTCAGGTCTGCTGATGCCTGCATGTGTGCGGAGCTCCAGTATGATGGGGCCTGCTTCCTTCAGAATATTCAGTTACCAAGATCAGAGATGATGTGACAAGACACACATTTCAGTCTATTCACATGCTCAGAGCATCCTGTCTACTTACAACATTTCCTTCCTGCAGCTGCCTGCCTGGAAACTCTAATCTGGAGGAAAACTGCCTACAGAGACTACTTGACCATATCCACAATTTCATAAGCCCAATTATCTGTAGCAAACATGTGTACGTAGCTTACATATTAGACAAAGGAATCTGCAAAAATTCCAGATATAGATGGTAAAGGGAGGTAATCCTGGAAGGAGAGATATTAGGGACTACATAAGACTATTGAATGCAGAAATTAACTGATTCACTGCGGCTCAACTGGATGTGTATCCAGCTCTGGACATGAATCAGTGAGTACTATATAGTTCTGTTTTGGAATCAGTGAATGCTATAAATGAGAAGGAAATGAGATGTGTACCATAGAACACATCAGGTAACTAACAGGTAAACAGAAAAACACAATTAAATTCAAGGGGGGAGAGGGGAGAAGAGAGGGAGATAATGGTCATAATGTCAGCAAATATAGCCCACCCCCAGGTGACGGGCAAACAATGTAACCTAACAATTTATACCCTCGTATTAATCCAGGATGTTAAAAAAGTTAAAATGCACAGACAGGCCCACAGAATCAAAAGCTGAAAGATGAGGGTAAAATACCTTACAAGGGTACATGTGAAACTTACTAAATGTAGAATATGAATGTCTTAAGACAATAACTAAGAAAATGCCATGAAGGCTGTGTTAACCAGTGTGATGAAAATATTTCAAATTGTATATAAAACCAGCACTTCGTACCTCATGACTACATTAATGCAGACAGCTATGATTTAATTAAAAAAAAAGATACAGAAAACAGTCCACAAGACTCTTTTCCTCATAGTAAAGTAAGGAAAAACCTGCAAATATAGTCTAGAAAATATATGCCCCTAGCTTATGTAAGATACTGACAGATAAATCTTTGAATTTAAATCTTCTTGGATATTTTTCTGCTGCCTGCAGTACTAACCCTGCCTCGATGAGTGGGTTCCTGGGTCATTAAAGAACATTCAGAATAGTTGTGTTCTTTGGAGAAGCCCCTAGTGATTCTGAGTCAGGAAAGCCACGTAGGGGACCATGGACATT
This sequence comes from Loris lydekkerianus, assembly GCA_963574355.1. Lineage (NCBI taxonomy): Eukaryota > Metazoa > Chordata > Mammalia > Primates > Lorisidae > Loris > Loris lydekkerianus. The sequence goes on along the minus strand of CAUYPK010165591.1, from coordinate 10,049 downwards.
AATTGGCACCTCCTCCTACATCTTTTTTTTTTTTTTTTTCTCCTCCTACATCTTGACACTTGGCAGTGATGCTCTCAGTTTGGGGGCCACCTATCTATGTGAGAAATCCTATGGTTTAGGGCATAGACTCACAAGGTATACTGCCATGTATTGGATGATGTGGCCCACATATAATCATGGATTACTGAGAGAAAGGATGTTTTTACTTTATTCAGATTCAAGAAACAAAAGAGGAGGTAGATGTCCTTCTTTCAACTATGTTCTCTGGAAGACTCACACATCTCATGGCCCATGATAAGTCCAGACGTATTTTAGCTGCGTTTATCATTATGATTGTAATTAAAACTTTCCTTCAGGAACTTGAACCTAGAATATTTGAAAATATTATCAAAGTGAAAGCAGTGTGACAGTATTGCAAGGCATCTGAATTTTGAAATTTGAGAGAATATGGTTCATATCTTTGCTCTACAGGACTGGGAGCTATCGTCTTTCCTCAGTGAAAGGGGGACACCACTTATATTGATGCAAAGACTTCCAGAGCTTCTGTACCTTGAAGCATTATAACACCACATGCAGAGTTCATATTAAAGACATTTTCCCTTCTTTAATCTGCATCTCCTTTCCAAACCCTTATTTATTTCCTTGGTGACCTTTGGAAAAGTCACCTCCCTGGGAAGCAAATTCTGATCTATAAAATGTTTACATTGAAAAGTTTTAAGGAAAAAAAAATGTTATAAGGAATAAATAGGATGATATATTCAGACATAAGTGATCCAAAAGCATTTAATTATATCATCCTGGGTCAGTTATTGAAGAAAGGATCTAATGCTTTAGGAAGAAGGGAAAGAGTTTTTCTTTAAATCTGTTGCTTCATTAAACCTCCAGTAATGGCACAGCAGCATTCCCTGCTGCACTAAGGATAAGGGGAAGAGGTGATGATGTGAAGTACATTCTTTCTGTCTTTTTAAAATGTGGAACACTTCATGAACTTGCACGTCATCCTTCTGCAGGGTGTGAATCTTCTCTGTATTGTTGTAATTTCAGTATAGGTGCTGTTGAAGCAAGCACTAAAGTTTACTTTCTCAATAAATGTCATCTCAGTGTGATAATGCGTTTTGTCAATCCACTATTGAAAATTCCATGTACTAGAGTATTGAGCAGACAGCCTCCTGAAATACAAAACAAAATTCAAATGGAAAAGATTTCTAGATACGGAGAAAATGAATATCTCTGGCAGCATTTGATGGTTTCTCCCTGGAGAAGAGTCATTTTAAATTAATCATCAGCACATCCCTGGAAAAGCTTTGCGTTGAGCCACAAGTTCAACATCAGTGGGGATGTGGCAATGAACGGTGATGTGTCGCCCAGATCCTTCTTTCAGGAATGAAGGAATTGCAGCTGCTGGGAGCACTGCTCTCTGCTGTCAGCCTCCTGTTGGAGCTGTCTCAGCTGAGAGACCCAAGCTTGCTCAAAGTCATATCATTGCCTTGGGTAGCCCAGGTTTAATGACCTCACAAAACAAAGATAAAAGTAACAGCTTCCTCCATTAAAAATCAGAATAACCTCGAAGGGTCATCAAAGCATCAGAACACCCCTAAGGGTGAGGCCTCCACTGAGTTTACCTCAGGACTGCTCCTGTCACCCAATCTTGCTTATTTTTTGTCACCCACTGGAGTTCATCCTAGGAACACTTCTTAACAACTCTTCCGTTTGCTAATATCCAAGCATCCACTTCCTGAAAACCCACCATTGGTGCTGGCCATCATCTGGCAAAGCTGACACTTGGAAGAAAGTCGGATTCGTAGCACCTGTGCTTGGGGTGGCAAGGAGGATCCCACTGCAGACGAGGACTTCCCACAGTGAGGTGCACTTAGTGAAGCTTTTGCTCAGTGTTGACATGCAATGGAAGGCCCGTGGGAAGCAGTGTGTCATCTGGCGTGATATATGTCTCATTTGGAAAATACGAGGGAAATAGACAATGAAAGGGGGTGGCCAGAGCTGAGCTCAAATCTCACTACAGAAAATAGATTAAAAGAGCTGAGAGTGTTTAATCAGCAAATGAGAGCTGAATGTGAAAACTAGAAAGCACAGAGACAGGATCTCATCCCCTGCAGCTGTATGACACAGAGAGCTGAGGACTTGGTTAATCGCTTAATTGCAGGAGTAGTCAACTCCAAAAATAAATTCCCAGCTAAGAAAAATCTCCCACGTCATTCCATGATTCTGGCTAATGAAGAATGAAACTCTAACATATGAATAGAGGACATGCAGAAGCATTATTTTTAATTTCTATAATGCTCTAAATATTCTTTTTTTTTTTTTTTTTTTTGAGACAGAGTCTCAGTCACCCTGGGATAGAGTGCCATAACAGCATAGCTCACAGCAACCTCAGACTGTTGGGCTCAAGTGATCCTCTAGTCTCAGCCTCCTGAGTAGCTGGGACTACAGGCACTCACTACAATGCCCAACTACTTTTTCTATTTTTAGCAGAGACAAGGGCTTTCTTTTCTCAGGCTGGTCTTGAACTTCTGATCTCAGGCAATCCACCTGCCTCGGCCTCCCAGAGTGCTAGGATTACAGACATGAGTTACCACTCCTATGAACATTCTGATCTTGAAGAAGTTCCCGCTGCCCTGCTCCTGGCAGATAATGCAAACATGTCTTCTTGAAGAGACAGCAGGTGCCTCCTGTAGCTCTCCCTTGTCTGGTTGGCAGCCTGTAAGTAGGGTCAAGTCACAACATAATCTGATGGGGTGTCCTGATGCTGTTAAAGAAGGAAAGGGGCGAGGGATCTAAGAAGCCGTAACGGCAAAGGGCCCCCGTGATTGGATTCTGAGGATGCGTGATCTAAAGGGTGGGGCTCAGAATTTCAGGCTGAAGAAAAGAGAATGTCCCAATTTGGGAAGACTATCCCAAGTTACAGAATTTACTGTCTTGGTAAAATTCCCAGGAGATGGTGCCAACATGGGACCAGAACAGCTCTGCATGCATGGAAAAGTTGGTGGAAAAGTAAGTGAGAGAGATGACTGGATGTCATTGCAGATACTGCCATACAGGGCTAACATCATAAAAGTTGGCATCAGAAAGAAGGTAAGCTGTGTTAGACTAGAACCTCCCCTGTCCCCCTCCCCCAAATAAGTACGGTCCACAGGAGCCCCTATAAGGTTCGTCTTTTACCACAGTAGCAAGGGATGCTGGGGAGAGGCACATCAGCATCCGTAAGAATGGCAGCCAGATGGTTTTCCTGTGCAGGCCATACTCATGGCACGAAAAGGCTGAGAAAAAATGCAACTCACTTCCAGAGATCAGGCTAATACTCTCCTGATATCATTGAGGCCAGGCGACAACACTGAACTTTCAGAAGCCCCATGGCGATGTGCAGTCTGTATCTCCCTTCAAGAATGAGGGACTTAGTCCTTCAAGTGCAAGTGCAGGCAACATGAATTATCAGATCCCCAGGGAAAAACAATTAACATACACACACAAACACATTGATAATAATCCATGTAATTTTTAAAGGGCACTCTCTCCTCTGTAGCTAGAATGTGGGATTTAGAGTCCACAAAAAAGGTGAGATTCAACTACTACCTCTACCATGTAATTTCTGGGAAATTTAATTAGGAAAATCTGCACTAACCTTTGGGCAACAATCTCATTGATTGTTCTTACCTATATATTTGTAAAGTAATATTATTTATTTTACAATGTTGTTGTAAGAACTGAATGAGTTAATGTATGCCAGGACTTAGCACTTAGAACTCACTGAAACTGAGCTCAATTGTTGGTTTTATTTTAGTATTTGCTGCTATTATTATAAATTCTCTCTCTACACCTACGAGATACACAGGGATGGGAACATTAGCTCCACCTAGGGAAAATGACAAGAAATGAAGTGTTTTACTTATACACCAAGTAGAAAAAAGTGGTGGAGGTGGGTTTGAGGATGTGCCTTCCATCTCTCTGCATGTGCTGCCCTCTCTCGGTTAGGCACAATCTCAGTGATATTAGTGAGTAGTTGTTCAGATTATGTTACATGCTAAGGTGTTGGATGATACAGATACAAAAACTCTTAGCCCTTAACTCTCATGAGAAAGTTTTTTAATTTCTGAGGATTCTCTACCACTTAGTCAAGTGGTTTGTTTCATGCTTCCATCCCTTGAGCTGTAACCTGACTTCACAAGCCTTATTCCACAGCACCTTCATCCATTAACAGCTGTTCCCAGCATGGCAACTGTATTTGTCTGATTTAACATGACCTGGGGAAAAACAAAAAAACAAACAAAAAAAAAAACACTCCCCTCTCCTTGACAATAGAAAACGAAGCAGCAGCAAAATGTCTTTGATGGTACAAAGCATATTCTATGTGTCGTCATGGAGCAAGTTGATAGATCCCTGGTTCAGAGAAAAAAGGAAGGAATAAAAGATAGAGAGAGACAAGCCAAAACAAAATTTTCAAAAGCCTAGAGAAGAAAACACAATACAAAATTAAAACCAAACAGCTCTTTTTTTTTCTGCTTACTATCTATTTGCTAGCAATTAATGAAATGCCACAGCATTAGGGGGAGGTTATTTATAGGGTCTCCTATGTACCCCCTTGATTGAAACGGTTCTGCTCATGACTCTGACAGCAGTATAATTATTGAGTGCCCCTTTTCACGCTCAATCTTGTGGCAGTTAGAACATAGTTTATTCTTTAAGTGTAGGGGAACATGACTTAACCATTGCCTTGCATGGACTGAGGTCTTGTTTATAATTTGGTGTCTTATTGACACAGAGAGTTTGTTCTGTTTTATGATTTCTATTTCAACATTAATTCTGGTCATTTGTTCTTTCTAAACTGTCAAATGGAGGGAATATGACAAGTGTCTTAGGTTTCTCTGGGGTCCCTTTGGATAAGAAGGGGTCCATTTAATTGGTAGGGAGCCTTATGTTCTATTCTTAGTTTACACCCTCCTTGATTATGGAAGGAACTTTCCCTTGGACTTTTACTCAGTCCTCTTCAATGCAGGTTATTTTCTGCAATACGTTCATCAAACAGCTTGCAGGGGACTCCTTTCCAAGTAAGTGTGTTCACCACCTGTCCTACTTAAATCCTCCAGTAGCTGGGCACTTTTTGTGGTGGCCTGGCACCCAATCCCCTTTACACTCTGACCATCACCACCTCTAGGCTATGTCTATCTCCTCCTGACATATGACCTCTGCTCAGCCCAACCGAATCTGTAACAGTTCTTTCCATGAACACACATTGAGACTTATTCCTCCATGTCTCTGAGGATAGTGCTCAATGCTGAGTATTGACCAAAAGGGTGCCCCATGGCATATCAGAGGGAAGAATGTCAAGTTTAGCAAGAGAAGTTAATGAGTGAATTCAAAAAAAGCATACACATCGGGCAGACCTTAGGGATGAAAGAAATATTTGGAAAAGTATGGGGGAAATGCCCATCCCTGTTGCACATTCTTGCCACGGTGAGTGGTCAGTAATGAATCCATGCTGGTTTCATCAATTTGTGCCTTTATGTTGTTGCCCCAGAGAAGCCTGAAAAAGTCATCAGCGCTCTCCTGGTTCCACACCGTAGCGTGAGGAACATTGTGGGTAGTCTGAGTCTAGAGTAGATCAGAGGGAAGTAGATCAGAGCGAAGGCTTTCCACCTCCCCTGGCTGTGAGATCTCCTCACTCCCCACTGAGGGACCCAGGTTCTTCTCATTCCCCTAGACTTCATTGCTTTATCCCTCCTGGGAAGAGTTCTCAACTCCTTTCTCATCAAAAGCTGAACTGCACAACGTCTTTGGAAATGATGTTTGTATCACCAGGAAAGCAGAATTTGCACTGAATTTCAAAATATCTTTACCTTTCTCCTTCTCCACTGTACCATTCAGGCAGGGACATGGTTTGGATATTTTTTGCCTCCAAATATCACATCGAAATTTGGTGCATAGTGCTGGAAATGGGGCCAAGTGGGAGGCATGTGGGTCGTGTGGGCAGATCTCTTAACGATTGGCTTTGTGCACTTCCCGCAAGAATGAGTGTCTTCTCACTTGATTAGTTCACTCTAGAGCATATTGTTAAAGGGAACTGGCACCACCTCCTCTCTCGCTGTGCCCTCTCTCACCGTGTGACACACCTGCACCCCCTTTGCCTTTCCTAAAGCTCCCTGAAATCTTCACCAGATGCTGGTGCACGGCTTCCTGTACAGTCTGCAGAACTGGGAGTCGCATAAACCTCTGTTCCTTATAAATTATCCAGCTTCAGGTATTTCTTTATAGAAACACACAATGGACTAACACGGACCAAGAATGTTTTCAACCCCTTTTCTTCAGTGCCTGATGTAATGTGTGGCAAAGTTGGTATTCATTTAGGATGAACTGTATGAACCCACACACAGATACACACAGGAATTTAAACTCAGATTTCAAATTTCCTAAAGCATAAACCCTTACTTTACGCTGTATTTCATGATTTCAACTCCCATTTCAAGTATATATATTCAAATGTAGGAGACAGGACACACGTGCAGTGAGAGACAGTATATGGACCACCCTAAATCCCATCAGAGAAAACAGACCCATCAAATACAGGTGGGATGAAGGCCTTGAAGACATGGTAATGGTGAAGTAATTACCCAGGCTTGAACTCAAGGTCTGAACTTTTCTAATTTATTTTAATGAAACACTTTGCTCTGCCTACTTAAATCACATATTTCTACAACATGATTTGTTATAAAATGCCTATTTATATAGTTGAAAAGAATGTCTGGCAGGAAATAGGTGCTGGTGGGGATAATTTTGGGTCCTGACTTACTTTTTAAATTAACAGAGGAAGAGTATCTGCAGAATTTTAATGACAATTTGAAATGAGATTAAATTAGGTATTGAAATTAAGTATAATTTCTCAAGCTAAGAATAGAAAAATAATATATTGAGTGCAGCTCTTTATAGCTTAGAGACATGAGAATAAAAGTTTAACACAATTTAGTAATTCTTGATATTTCTCTCCAGCTAAAGATATCATCTCTTTCTTAACCTAATTGAGTTCCCCTATCTCACTCCCATTAATAATGGTTAGAGTAAAATATTGGTCAAGTAGAAAAATGGCCATAAATGTTCTGTTCTGTAGAGGAATACGCACTTCCAATATGTACAAAATGGTGACAATATGAACCTTGCTGACCTAGTCCTAAAGAACAGGATGAATGAAAAGAAAAAAGTAAATAAAAATAAAATACGTTCACCTTGTTTAACTTTTAGATATAAATACAGCTTATTTAAATCTAAATCCTTAAGCATTACTGCATGAGAGAGATTCTGCAAGTGCTGCAAACAAAAATCACAGAAAAACAAGCAAGAAAATGTCTCTACTTCTCTCCAACATAACATGGAAAACTAGTGAGAGAGATATAGGACAAGAAAGAACTAATACAAGTACTATATGTATTGTGGTCCAATAGAAATGTGTAAAATGTTCTGGAGGGTCCCAAATGTAGAAACCTGCAGCTTTCCCAAGGTTATGAGGGGAGGCTTTGGAGAGGGTGTGGCATTAGCGCAGGTGGCTTATAGGATGACCAAGCATTTGAGAGGACAGCGTACACCACCAAGAGCATCTTCTGACAGTTTTAAAGGAACATGCAGAGTGGCTAACAAAGCACCATGAGTCCTGGGTATGTTCAGGGAACCTAAATGACCGGTAGTTCTAGAGTCACAAGGACAGTGAATGCGGCAGGGACGAGGCAGTGGGCTCCTCACATCCTGACATGTGAACATCCACTTTCCCTGTCCCCTTGAAATTTGGTGAGACCAAATGACTTATTTTAGCCCATAAAATGTGAGCAGAAGTGATGTGTGTTATCCCTGAACTGAGGCTTTAAAAAGACCTCTTCCAATATGTGAGTTCCCTGTGTATTTTGTCTCCTGAGCAGTAAACAGGAGCGGCCTTTGCAATTAAGGTGTCCAAAGTTGAAGCAGGTTGATTTGCTCAGTCATGTGAAGCATAGCTGCATAGAGAGTGACCAACGACAGAATTCATCTGTGTGGTGTCTTTGTATTAAGCCCCTGAGAGTGCAGTGTTTGTAACTTCTGTCATGGATCTGTCTGTCTTTTTTTTTTTTTTTTTTTTTTTTTATTGTTGTTGTTTTGAGCAAAACTCAGAGTCTCTGTAGTAGGACTAGGGGTTGCGGAGGAACCAAAGCCACAATAGGTCTATTCTAGAGAAGCTGAGTCTCTGGACTCCAAATCAGGGCTTCTGAAGCACAGATGCAGCTTATATTTCTTCCGCAAGTAGAAGCGTAAACCTAATCCTAATGAGGATTAAACTGGACACAAAAGCAGCCAGGTCCTGCAGTGTTTCAGATGATCCCATCGAATTTCCACAGATGGCCTTTACAAGGCCTATAATTTCCAGTCATTCAATTATTTCTAAATTAGATGTTCATGTGTATAAGCATGTGTATTTGGTAAATAGTATGTGCAGAATTCACAGTGGGTATTTCAGAGAATGTCTTACCTTGCCAAGTGCTTAAGGACCACCCTTGTAGTGGGAGGTAGATCTACATAAACTTCTTTCAATATAATGGACAAAGTGCAACACTGAATTTTAAAGAAGTTCCTGTAGCTTTATTTACAGTGGGCTTAGTGACAGCAGCTTGACAATGGTAGTCAAAGGTCACTTTCTAGGATCTGACTATGTTTAATATATGACAATACCTTTCTTTTATTAATGTGAAAACTTGTAATTGATGATTTTATCATTTCACATTTTGTCAGAAATCAGATGTAGCTCAGATTTGCAGATTGTTGACTTTGAATTTCTTCTGGATGTGCAGTGAATGTTAGATTTCTTATCAATCAATGGACAAGCCAAAGTCCCTAGAAGAAAATCTGTTCTGTAAGTAGTGAACCATCACTGCTTAAAAACTTGTCAAGCTTTAACACAAGATGTGATTGTTTTGACTTTTTGATAGAGAGGGATCACCATGCCAAATCAGAACTCATTCTCCACTTTGACTATATTCTGTGTCTAACAAGTTTTCCTGAGTGCAAATAGAATTTTAAAAATAGGAAATGATTATCATTTTGCATCTTAGAGGGAGAAAAGCCACTCACAGCTTGCCACACCTCAGCTGATAGCACTTCCATTCTAGTCATTTTCTTCTTTTCTTTCCCTAATTCCTCACATTCATTTCATCAGCAAATTATCTTGTTTCTCCCTTCAAAATATATACAATATCTGACCAATATCCACCATATTGAAACACAATCCCACAAGTAAGCCTTGATATCCTACTCTTTCCTCCACATCCACATCATCAAAATCTGTATCCTGAAGCTTCTACCATGAAGGACACACCAGAGTGACCGCCCCCTTCACCTCCCCTTTTTCTACTGCTACCACCCTGAAATAGGTCACCATTGCCTCCCACCTGAACTTTGCGACAGCTTCTGTGTCCTCATACTCATCTTTTAAAAGTAACTATTGTCCATTCTCTACAGATATGAAAAGACACATGTAGTGTACCATGTCTATCTACTACAATGACATTCCCAAGACTTAGGATAAAAGTCAGAGTACTGTCATGACCTGAAAGTCTTGACTTGATCTGTGCTCTGCTTGTCTTATCCCCAGGTATGTGTCACAGAGGACACTGCTATGCTCAACATAGTTCAGTCACAATGACATTTTCTGTGTTTTTTAAATCATTCTTGAACATGTTCCAACCTCAAGGCCTTTGTCCTAGAGATTCCCTATCTCTGGAAATCTCTTCCTATATTTTACCTTTTAGCCCATAACTTCTCAGTTCTTAGCTGACTGCACCATTGAAAGTGCTTCTTCCCAGACTATACAGAGTAAATAATGTCCACTTCTGCCTAATTAAGCAGCTCTCATATTATTCTTTTCTCTTTTTTTTTTTTTTAATGTATGTATTTTTTAATAGGCTTTATTATTAGAATATATTATACATACTGAAAAATATGCAGATGGTACATTAATAATGGGGTGAATTACTACAAAATGAATGCATCCAGCAAACAGTTGAAGAAATAGACTATTAATAATC
>CAUYPK010165590.1:0-51310 GCA_963574355.1 Loris lydekkerianus | reverse complement strand
TCAGCTGACATTTTCTGTACCTATCTCTTGTTGAATATTAGGTTTGTAAGGAGTTAAGAAACTCAGTGTCAGCATTGAAAACAGTGGGGAATTAAATGCAGACAGAGGGTCTATTTATCTGTCCATCTCTGTAGTATTTACTTCACATATATAAATGCAAAGCAGCACATACTGTGAATTAATTGCACTCAGGCATATACAGGTTTGGCAGTAAAAAGGGGACATTAGGGCTTCTGTTGCCACAGCCAATTTTGTAGAACAGAGTTTTGAATTTTGGAGAAAGGGTAAGTTAAAGAGTAAGGGATACTATGAGAAGAAAGAATAAGATTAACTTGGGGAAAAGGTTTTAGTTTTGTAAGTACCTGGTGGAATGGAGAGGTAAGAAGAGGTGGACTTGGTTTTACTAGAGCTATAAAATTGTTTCAAATTTGGCTTCATAGTTATTTATACAGCACATTCTCTCACAACCCCCCAGCCTACAACAGTGGAAGAAGAGATGAAGGAGAGAGGGCATTGGCAGGTGCATCCGATCAACGCTACTCCACCCACATCTCTTACTTTATTCAGAGAAACTGTTTTCATTTATTTGCATATAGGAACTTAATGTGCAATATTTATTTAAACACACATGGGCTTCATTGAAACAAGTTGAAAAGCTCTGCTGAAGTGCTCTGAGGGGCAAGATTATGGAAAGAAGCAGGCAGAATAAATGTAGAGCAAGATGTTGGTAAAAAAAATAAATAAATAAAAACTCAGCAGCATGGTTCAGGATAGATTTAATTGAAAGGAGCTTATTACAAAGAGATGAACTTGAACATTATTCCAAGTGTTTAAAATTAATTAATCACTCATTGCTGGTAAGACACTATTAGTCCAAGATTAAAGTGATAAACTCACTCAGGAATAATGGCAGTTGGAGTTAAAAGAAAGAGGGGATATATAAAAGGCATTAATGTAGAAAATCCCAGATTTGTTAAAAGAGAGAAAGGGAAATTTAAAAAGGAACTCAAACATTTCAGACTTTAGGATTAAGGGGGGGAATGAAGGAATGTCGATGGGACTCCTTTGTATAAATTAAAGTGCTTGGTTTGAATTTCAACAGCATAAATGTAGTAGTTTGAAGAAATGTTAAGATCATTAGTGAGTTGTTCAGCTAGAGACATGGGGTAGTAGAATACCTCCAATCCAAGAAAGGCTTTTGCAGATCTTAGCTGGACTTACTGCCTAAAGCACATAGAAACCAATACCATGGCACAGGCTTTTTGGAAAAAGAACAGTTTTATTGGTAGTTGTTGCAAAAGGAAACAGGTGAAAACAATCAAAACTGTCCTCCCTAGCTGCTGGCTGGGTTAGGTTTTAGAAGCCTAGTGTAATGAGGTGCGATCTGATTGGATCCTGCCGTGAGGTGATGCTAGGGCAGGATCTTATTGGATCCTGGATCTTACATGCAGATGCCCAGTTTCTAATTGGGTCTCCACTCAGAAGGATTAGCTTCCGCCGGTGGTTGTGCACTTGGTTCATCTGGCCATACTCAGGTATAAGTCTGGGGGTGGGGTCACTCTGTGGCATCTGAAAAACAACTCACAACTTTGTTACATAAAAGTTGAACCAAAATGTAATACTGAGGCTTTAGGTTCTTTCTTTGTGAACGATTGAAAAGAAATAGATCCATTCAGGTGAAGAACGGAGTCAACCATCACTCCACTACTACCACCCTACACAAAAATCTAGCCTGTTTATTAAAAAGCTTGTTTTTGGTTTTGTTCATTTTAGGGTAGAGAAAGTGGAAGGTATTTGCATCAAATCCAAGTTCCTTTACCTGACTTTCAAGTTATTATATAAGATGGTCTTCGGTCTATTTAAACATGTCTTATCTAATTCCCAGGGAGCTGCACCTTACCTACCTCTTCAGTATTGAGGAACTGTTCTGATGTTTTACTCTAACTGAAGTCAATAAGCTTGTTAATTTGTTCATGTGATTTGTGCCAAAGTTGATTCTGTTTAAGTGGCTGAACCTGGACATGAGTTTCTAACTTCTCTACTCTCCAACATCTCTTTTTTTGAAGAATACAATATTCTAGATAAAGATCCTTTCTTGCTAAGATGCACGCATTTGAACCATCCAGAATCTCACAAAGATCCTTTTGTATGATAATAAGGGGTAATGAAGTTACATGTTTCATTTTTACTAGGATTCTGATTTTGTCTATTTTCCTCTGGCTTGCCTTCACTTTATGTGTACAGAATCCTCACTGAGTCCCATTTCCAAATCATGTAAGAAAAGTATTCTGCCCAAACAAATGAAATCTGCTATTTCCTACTGCATTTCACAAACAGTATCACATAGCTGAGTTTTTATTTTCCAAAGTCTGTGGGGCTCTAACAGTAGGAAGTTTGTTTTAATCCTCTTTTATATTCTGCATAATGCCTACTGTAGTTTTGTGCATGCAGAATGCTCTTTACAAATATTGTTCATTTATGGATTTATTCAAGGTGGGTTGAAATAACAGAAGATGTGGGAAAAGTTGAACATAAAGATTATTAATAGAATGGAAACCACTGATTTCTAAAAACTTTGTAAAAATGAAAAAATAATGATTCAAGTATACCCTAGTTTCTCCTTTTTATTTATGGAAACCTTTTACCTAGCTATGTGTTTCTTAGCACTTAGAGATTAACCAACAGTTTTGGAACATCATCTAGTACAGCAGTCTCCAACCTTTTTGGTATTAGGAACAAGTTTCATAGAAGACGATTTTTCCATGGGCTGGAGAAGGGTGGGTATGGTTTGGAGATGGTGTGAGCACATTACATTTATTGTGCACTTTATTTCTATTTTATTGCATCATAATTTGTAATGAAATAATTCTACAGCTTACCAGAATGCAGACTGAGTGGAAGCTCTGAGCTTGTTGTCTGACATGCCCCGTCTAACCACTCTTCCTGATCTCATCTCATCTTCACTCCTTCTCATCTCTAGGCCTTAGTGTTAATGATCCTTCTGTTCTCTTTCCCCATACGCTGAAGTCCTGTGCTTTTTGCTTCAGACACCTTTTAGGCGCAGATCCTGGTTTATAGTTGTTTCATCTGTAACATGGTTTTATACCAGTCCCCGATTCTGAACTATCATGACTTGAATGCATCATACCATAGTATTTTTGAGAGAAGAGCCCAAGATCCTTTTATTGATGTATTTATATACATCATTTGGACTGATTATGACTTTACAAAATTACTGGATTGAGTTGATGTAAAGTTAATCTTATTTCCTATGCAAAACAGGTTAAAAACAAAACAAAACATGACCATACGCAGCTCTTTTAGCTTTACTATTTTCTACGTTTGATTAACAGGATGCTGATGGCAGTGAGAAAAGCAACATCCAAAAACCATAATGATTAATGTTATAATGGATATTTTTATATTAAACTTTAATAAGCAAACAAACAAACAAGAAAGACAAAATAAACCAATTTGATGCTATATAGATATATGGTATAAAATACCACAGATTATTGATTCAGGTTATTAGTACACTACCTAATGTTTCTCTTCATATTTCTAACTCAGCAGGATGAGACTTTAACTTTCTGAACATAAACTTAAAAGGATATTCATAGTACTGAATACAAAAAGCACATGCTTCGGCCTTATAAGACCCAAATTGAATCTGTATTCTGCTGTAAGCCAGTTAAGTTACCTAAGCTAAGTGAATCATTTATGAGTTTTAGAGCATTCTATAAAAATCACATAATAATAGGACCTGGTGTTATCTCAGTTTCTTCTGTTTATCTGAAAGATGGTCAGAAAAGGCAAAGATGAAAACCAGTCTAATTGTAGATAGGTATTTTTTTTTTCTGTCACTTATAATTCTAGCCATTAGGGCAACCGTCATTCCTCCTCTCCCTTACACTCCTCCTCCATTCTTTCACCTTCATATTATAGATAAACAACCATGAAAAATGAAGATAATATATTTTTAAAGTACTGGTAAAAGTTTTGATGCATCTAGTACATTGCTCCCAAAGGTACTTGGGCATAGCTACAACTTGTCTCTAGTTTTACACTGAAGCGCTCATTCTGTTTCATACTCTAGAGAAAAATTATATGTGCAACTAAATTCATTATCTTTCTTAAAATTAACAAAAAATGGTGGGTTTTATGGGTAAGACAAAAAAAGCAGGCCCCAAAGTGACATATGTGATTTTTCATCTGAAATTCATTGTCCAGATCACACAACAACGGGAAAGTGGAAATATAGTCTAGCTGTGTGTTAGATTCAAGAGAAAATTGGTGAACACATAGAGATCTAACTCATCATCCTCCTTTCCCAGCCTCATTTATCTGTCCCCCTATACCTACGCATGCCCCCCTCCCCCACTCATCTCTAAGTCTCACCTGAAGGCAATATACCCATTGCAAAGTGCAGGAACACCAGGCTAGCATCCTTGTTCTCCTTGTAATATCCTGATGTGACTCTTTGTGACCCACTAACCCTTCAACAGACAGCCATTTATAGTGGTAGGACATTTATGTAAAACTCAATAGGAGCTCTCAATAAACAGGGTGACAGTGGAAAACATAACAAACAGCCTTCTATTCATAGTAAGTTTGATATATACCTTTTCTTCCCCTCCCACCCCCACCCCCAGCAAATGTACTCTGTTACAGCAAAGTACTTCTTGGTACTAATTGTGGTCTTAGTATGTTTCTTTTTTTGTCTTAGTCTCTTTCTGCCACTATAACAAAATACCTTAGATTGGATAATTATAAACAACAGAAACTTATTTCTTACAGTTCTGGAGGCTGGTAAGGCCAAGATCTAGACACCAACAGATTTGGTACTTGGTCAGAGCATAGTCCTCATAGACGATGCCTTTTCTGGGTCCTCACATGGCAGAAGGAGTGAATGCTGTGTCTTCAAATACCAGAAGGTGAAGCAAGTACTCTAAAACTTTTTTTGTATAGGACAGTTAATCCTATTTATGAGGGTGAAGCCCTAATAACCTAATCCCCTCCTACAGGTGCTACCTATTATGCTATTGTTTTGAGGATTAAATTTCAGTTTACGAATTTAGGACGATAATAATTAGACTGTTGCAATAAACATCAACAAGCCAAGGAAAGAGGCCTTAGAAGAAACCAACCCCGCTGATACCTTATCTTAAAATTCAGGCTTCAGAATTATAAGAAAATAATATCGGTAGTTTAAACTAACTATGGGGTACTTTGCTATGGTGGCCTTAGAAAATGACACAGGGCTGTACCACCTTCACAGACTCCTTCTAGTTTAAGGATTTTTTTTGTTTGTTTGTGGTTTTTAAGACAAGGCTGTCACTGGGATTTTTTTTTTTGCAGTTTTTGACTGGGGCTGGGTTTGAACCCGCCACCTCCAGTATATGGGGCTGGCACCCTACTCCTTTGAGCCACAGGTACAACCTTGTCACTGGAATTTTTAAAACTAAGACTCAGGATATCCTTGAGGCAACACAAGAATCTCAGAAACTTATTACTTTTCTGGTCTATCAGTTTCCAGTGCTTCCAAGTGGCGTAGTCATGGAGCTCCCTGAGAGCTTGTAAATGCAGGTATATGCTGTATTTTTTCTCTGTGCCACATGATGTTCTTTCTCAACTTAATGACAGCTACTTTTAGCTTTTCATTATCACTTGTCATGTTTACTGATCATTTGACATACTTGTGCAAAATTCCTGATCAAAGATTTTGCCCAAATTTCTACTGATTCATCTGACTTATTTTAAGTATAGTTTTTCTTTCTTTTTTTAATGTGAACTCTTTGCTACATCTGCATATTTTAAATATCTCCTTCTATCTGGTGACTTATGTATGTGTGTGTTTGTGTAATTTGTTAAAAAAAAAAAAAACCCACAATTTTATAATGAATGCATTGAGATGCTAATGTAGATATGAAATCTTGTGTCTTGACAAATGAAAGTTAATAATTTTAATATAGTCCAGTTATGTTTTCTTTACTTAGGAATTATTTTACTACATCCAAATTCTGAAAATATTACTCTGTTTCTCTAAAACAGCGGTTCTCAAACTGTGGGTTGCAACCCCTTTGTAACAATGAAAATACATTGCAGCATTAGGAATGTTGAGAACCACTGTTCTAAAATCTATATATTTTTTATTTCATACTTTGATATCCAATCTATTTGATATGAATTTGGTTCCTAGTGTGATGTCTTGGTCAAGATGTATTTTTCCCTTAAAGGAGAAATGTTTACAAAGGCATTTAGTAAACAATCATTCTTTCCCTATGGCATTGAAGGGTCCTTTTGGTCAAGTATCAGGTCATTCACTATCCATGCTTTTTTTTTTTTCCTGATTTCTTTTTATCTATTCCATTTGCATTTTCTCCATCCTTCACCAACACCATAGTATCTTAATGATTGCAGCTTAATGGAAGATCTAGCTATCAATTCTTCCAGCTTGTTCTTCAACGTTTCTTGGCCATTCATAGCTCTTTACATTTCAAATAATTTACAGAAAGAGCTTATCAATTTCAGAAACTAAGTATGCTTGCATTTTAAATGGATATCTGCAGATTTGGAGTATAAATTTTTAATATTTAATATGCAATTAATTCCTAATTTAGATATTAATGTCATTTGTCTTTGACTATCTAGGATTCTCTATGTGAATAATCATGTTGTTTACAGCTAATAATAATTTAATGCTTCATTTACCTTCATAAAACATAAGAAAATTATACATTTTACATATTAAACAGAATTAAATATACTCAGATAAGTACTGAGATTAAAAAATAATAAATTAGAAATTCAAAAATTAAAAACAGAAATTAATTAACAAACAGGGAGATTTTTTTTAAAAGTTGATCAAATTTAAGAAAGAACTAGAAGGTAAAGACAAAGTCATCTCAGAAATAAATAAAGTATAATTTGTGCAAAAAAATAAACATTAAAAGGGGGAACTGAAGAAAAGCAAGAAAACAATCAAGAGAATAAAAATGACATAAATAAGTTAAATGTATTAGACACAAAATGTTGGAAAAGGAAAAAGGCGAGAAAGGCTGGGTGCATTGGCTCACTCCTGGGTGCCAGCTATTCTAAAGGCTGAAGTGGGAGACTCACTTGAGCCCAGGTGTGTGAATCTAGCCTGAGCAACATAGTCAGACCCTGACTCAAAATTTGGGGAAAAAAAAAAAAAAAAGGCAAGGAAAGAAAAATGCTTTGTACTACTAGAGTTCCTGAGCAAGACTAACAAGACAAAGCAGGGCAGTAATATTTAAAATTGGGATCCCAAGACTTCTAGGAATGGAAAAGGATCTGAATTTTACACATTGATAGCAAAACAGCTCATGTGGTACCTTAAGAAAATTAAGCAGGAGTGATCAGTTTCTTTATGAATTATTCCTCCAGACTATTAGATTTCCCAGAGTGAAGTAAAACCTGAAGTTCTCCAGGCAAAATAATTAAGTAACTTTAAAAGGCAAAATTATTAGACTAGCACCAGACTTTTAAAAATCACCAAAAATTCAACATCCATTCAAATGATAGACGTCATTAAGGAAACTAAGAATTCTCAAGTATATAGACTTTATTCCTGAAGCCAGTATGTTTTTTAATGGGAAGGTATTTCCACTAAAATAAGGAATATGAAGGGATGCCCATTATCTTCACTATAACTCACTTTCAAGTAGTTTTAGTCAATACAATTAGATAAGTTAATTAAAGGTATAAAAATGATTTTGCAGATGATATGATAGTGCACCTGAAAAACCCTAAAGGGATAATCATAAATTCGAAAAATAGAATAACACAGTGCAGTGGCAGGAAATAGAATAGAAAGAAAAATTTAACTAATAAAAAAAGAACATGGGGTAGAGGAAATCTTCACTGATAATAGCAACAAAATTGTTTAAATTTTAAGTGATAAATTATTTTTGCAGCTTTATGGCATCAGTAGCAATTTTCAAAAAGAAGTACACAAAGTCCTCATGATCAAAATTCTAAAACACTCATGAAAGTCACAAAATTAGAATTCAGCAAATGTTGACTGGTTTTATGGGCAATAAATTAAATACAACAGAATTATTAAAGCATAAATGCAGAGACTGGCACATCACCTATGTGGGTCAATAGTAATGACATATTGAGATGTCTGATTCTCTAGTAATGTCTGTCTTTTTTCCTTTCTCTTTCTACCTCTCTCCTCACTTTTTCCCTCCCTTCCTTTTATTGTGTGTTTCTTTCCCTTTTCCATTTTTACTGTGAAATATTTTCTTCAGATTTTTGAAGAGGTCTCTAAGAAGAAGTCTCTATCTTGGAAGCTTTTAGTTATTTCCTCAGTCACAGATTGTATCATGTCTATGCTGTTTTAGGACCCTATGTTTGTATGTAGTAGTGCAACTCAGTCTCTGTTACTCCATGTACATCATGTACTCTTAAGGGATGCAATAATTTATTGAATGAATAATGTTTTATTTTAGCTGTATCACCGAGCAGAGTCAAAAGTTTATGGGCTGCTGCTGCCTTCCATAAGGTGACCACCTGTGCTTGCTGATTTATAACTAAGGCTAGGGGAAGAATACTCTTCAGTATATGTTAAAATGGAATTAAATAATACAGATGTGTAGAAATCTTGTTAGTCCCAATTGCTTAGTAAATTATTGTTAAATCTAGAATAACAAAAGCACAAAAGATTACCCTTTATTCCTAAATGATGTATACACACACACACACACACACACACACACACACACACACACGCAGACATAAATATACATTTACATACATACTGGCTTAAAACTGAAGGGAAGAAAATTTTATATTGCTGATAATTACTCATGTGGCCTCGAAGTCTGAGATTTAATGTTTTAAACATGCCAGCAGGTGCCTTTTGAATACTGAACTGAACAATATTCTGCAAACTCTTGCTGTGTCCTTTGGAAAAAAAACCCAACAACAGTAAAGGAAAGGAAAAGGAAAATTAACTATTAAGACACCATTTGCATATGTTTTCGGAACAGGAGTCTTAGCCTTTTCAATTTTCTTTTCCTTGCCAAAGATTATACTTTGTACCAAGCAAAAAATTTACTGAGAGAGTAGTAAGTGATATGTATTTTCTAAGGCTTCCTTGTGATTTTATTGGGCTCTTAACATGTAGTTTGGAAGCCAGAATGCTGTGCTTAATAAACTATTATCTATTTTTGCAAGTGAAATATATTGAAAGTTAGAGTTTGAATTTTATAGCTTGTTATCATCTCAGATACAACATAGCTATCCTCTAATAACTGACCTTTTTTTCTTTTATATTTCTGTTCTTTCTAATGTTCTTTTCCTTAAGAAGCATGCAGTGGTTTTGGTTCATTTTAGTTAGGATGTATAGGAATGCAATTTTCAGGGAAAATTCCCTCTAGACACCTTCACTGTTATTGAAGTACTTTTACTTGTCTGTTTTGGTAATACTTGAGGATTATTGGCAAGTAGAACGTCATCCACTAAAGAAGAAAACTGCTTCATTCTATGGAGAATTTTTAAAGGCAATTCTTAATTTAGTATCTTGAAAATTTAGGATTCTTCTGATGAGAATGTCATCAAGAGAAATACAAACAAATGGATATGAATGGAATTATTTGTGGCACAAGTATTTTGATGTCAAGAAGATAGATGTATAAAAATTAAAAAATATATATATCTAAATAAACAACCACATCAATTTTGGCTGATTGATACATCTTCCACCCCAAGATGTGATGTATTGTGAAGTTGTCATTTGGAAAAAAAATATTCTAATACTTGACTTAGCACATAAAAACTTTACAACTTATAAAACCTTCATAAAAGAAATGAATCTCATTCCTTGTGACACAGGTGCCTTTATCATTCCCACTGAGCTGCGATTTACTTCCTTGTCATTGCCAGCATGGTGCCTCATGGGCTGCACGTTTAGCTGCGACTGGAGCTTGCAGGTATAAAATATAGCACTCTATACAACTCACGCGGCCATCCAGGTTTTCTCCCTTAATTATATTGGGGCGGGCGGGCAGGGGTGCACTGAGTAGGCGGAATGCATTTAGAAATGACTATAGCGTGCTTTCAAGTCTTTTTGTCGATGGGGGATGAAGCCTGGAAAATAAGTGGCAGTTTCATGGTGCTCTCACTCAAAGAAAAGAGTGGAAAGAAAAAAATGTATTATTTTATTTGATAGCTTATGGTGAGAACAAAATTCAGAAGTAGTATTTAGTAATTAAACTCATTCTTCCCAGTTGAGTTTTTTCCTGAGCATCCATTTCTGCGATGAAAAGGCTCCTTTCCTTCACAGTAGTAGTTTGCTTAGCAGTTCTCTGAGTAGGGGACCAAGGGGTGTGAGACAGGCAGCTCTAGTTTCTGATATTTCTATGGGTGTTTGGGGGGACGGGAGAGAGGAGGAAATAAAGATACATAAATGTTGTTAGAGTGTCATGAAGAGTCTAGAATAAGAGTGGCAGGATACTAGACCCTCTCAGCATTATCCCAGCAATTCCAGTAGCTGCCATGAGGGGCACAGTGATAGAGGCATGAAAGAACAAAGGAGAAGCATATTGGATTTCACACCCGGATAGTGAGAAAAGTTCAGTGATAAAATCTACCTAATGATTTGTTTAAAAAATGAAATTCAAATTACTGGAGTTTATACTATTTTATTTATTAATCCCTGTGCATAGTGCTCACAATAAATATATCAAAGTTATCTTTAAGACCCAAAGGATAATATAAAATTTCATTATAAATAAACTAAAAAAAAAATCTGCTTTTTACTTGCTTGACTTTATATTTAACCTTAAATTTCCCAAGATGTTTTTAGAATCTCTTTGTCAATTTTTTTTTTTTTTTGCTTATGCTTATTTATTGGTTTATTCTTGAACAGCATAAAAGAGTTTTAAGTTCTTTCCAATTTACTTTCTTAGTCTAAGTTCCCCAAATTAGGGATTGATTATCCTTAGAAATACTTCATGCTCTATTAGAGGATTAAAAAAATGGGAAAATATACAGAGTAACAAAGACCTTTTTTTCCCTTTCCTTCTTTTCTTTCTTCTTTTCCTCCTTTTCTCTTTCCCTCTTTCCTTCTTATTCTTTCCTTTCTTTTTCCCCTACTTACCAATGAATTTGTTTGAAAACCAAACATATCTTAAAATATTTTTTTAATTTCTCTATTTTTGTTCTACCAAACATTTAACATTGAAACTTGTATTTCATGACTAGATAATGAAACAGAGCAGTTGAATAAAAATCTAGGCAACAAGGACATGTCACAAGCAGGACTGACATGCCCTTACCCTGAAGAGGTTCACACTGAAGTTTCAGGTTTCAGATAATAAACACAAAACCACCTTAACAAGATCATGTTTGGTATTTATAAGTGCAAGGGAGAAGCATAAGTAAATATACAACAGTGAAGGCTAAGAGTTTGGGGTCTGTCGCCTTTTAAGTTGATCAATATTGGGCATAGAAACATTTCTGAGGAAATAATATTTGAACTGAAGCCTGATGTCTGGCAATAAGTCATAAAGCAGAGAAGGTAGAGTTTCTGAAGAAGGTACAAAGACCGAAAATGGAGAAGTGGTTGTGCTTATCAGGGAGAGAAAGGGTGACGAATGTGGTGGGTGGAGTGTGGGCAAGGTGGCCGAGTTAGAGTGTCAGGCAGAAAATGAGTCACGTAAGATGCCCTAGGAAGGTCTTTGAAAAGTTTAGATGTTATTCCAAATGGAATTGGAAGCCATGGAAAGACTTTAAAAAGGGAAATCACATAATATGTTTAAGATATTCTTGCTCAGTGGGGGAATAGATAGTTGATTGACAGAGTGAGAGCAGAGGCTCATTATCGGCTATTATTAATACAACAATACAAATGAGAGAGAACTGTGATGTGCAGAGGCGATAAAGAAAGTGAACGTGTGGGATTGGATCACAGATTAAATGTGATTATAGATAGTATGCCTTAAAATGTGGAATCTAGAATAGGATTGGGTGGGTTTAAATTTTACTTTTAAATCATACTAAAATTTCAACTTGGAAAATTAATTTAATGTGTTATTGTGTTTTCTCATCCTTACCTCAGAGGGAGTAATAGTTTCTGACTATTTTTATGAAGATTAATAAAACATTCCTTGTCAAGTATTTGGTGCAGAGTCTGACACATAAAAATTAGCCTATATGTTGACTATTGTCACTATTGTCACAAGAATCAATAGGCTTATTGATGAGAAGTGAAGTGACAGAAAAAGAAATGAAAGAATATTGACTTGAGTATTGAGTGAACACTCAATATAATATAACTTGATGGTATGAGGAAAGAATGTCAGAATGGTGAAGAGGGCAGGGTGGACACCAAGGGCTCTTTCATAGACATATTTTGTTGTATCTTCTAGATATTAAAGTTATTCAAGTACAGTTATCAAAAAGTACATTAGATATGTGAATATGATGCTTAGGGTAGCTGTAGTTATTTATTATAAAAGTAATCTTCAGATAAATAGATAGTAAACCATGGATTTAGTTAGAGAGCTTGCTTTGAGGAAGTCCATAGGAAAAGATAGAAACCTAATGTTGGATTTCTTATAGACCAGTGGTTCTCAACCTTTCTAATGCTGCAACCCTTTAATATAGTCCAAAGAGGTCGTGACCCATAGTTTGAGAACCGCTGTTGTAGATTCTATTTTGAAATCAAATGGAAAGATGATACAGAAGGAAGACTGGCAAGGACTTATTTGTTGTGAGGTAGAATGCAAAACTTATACTAACTTTACAGCTTAAATGAGGATAATTAAGTGATCTTTTATGCTAACATGTGGGAGCTCGTACCAGATTCCTTGGACTATAGGATAAATGATCTTTAAACTTTTAGGGACATTGTGGTAAAAAAAAAAAATTTTAATTTGTTAATTTTAAAATTAAAAAAAATTCTACTTAAGTTCTATACTGTTTGCCTCCACAGGTTATCTAAATCACAGGTATGAAAAGATGTTTAAAATACAGACATAAAAAGACACTGCATTTTTTGTATTGTGGTTCCCTCTCTCCATCTATTGCTTCTTCATCTGTTTGACTGTAGTTTCATCCAAACATTTCTTATAGGAAATTGGAACTTTCTGCCTTTGAAAGTTTCAATAGGATAAAGAAAATTGGACTTTTAGGATTTCTACACTTAATTTGTCGATTACAATTATATTCAATAAGTGAAATTATCAAAATTAAAAAGAAAATATTCAGAAACATTTTTATCTCATGATATTATATATACTATTATATTTTTACTATTAAGGAAACAGATTTCTGTTAAAATACTTATGATCCTTATTAAATATAATAATTATAACTGATTGTATTCATTGAGCACTTACTATGTGGTGACATGGTAATAACATCATTCAGATGATTGTTATTAACCCAGAAACAAATATATGGGATTTGTAAAAATGCAAGTTCATGAGGAAAGAAGGCAAGATCAGGAGAACTTCTGTGCGAAGATCTCTCAGCCCAGAGGGTATGTGGTGCCCTGACACACCCAGCCTGAAAGTTGCCCTAGAACGTGATGCAGTTCCATGATGCAAGATGAAAAAACAAAGACAAAAATGTTCCCAAGCTCCTACTAAATACTAAATTAGTCTTTGTACTCCTACCAAATGTTTAAAAGAAATACCTTACTCTACTGACACACACACACAAAAAAAGGAATGGATTGATTGACAAAGATTTTCTGTTTGGCCAAACTTTAGTCAAGCTACTGAACTTTCTCCTAGGTATATCTGCATAGTTCCTTATAAAATCCAAGTTCAGCAAAGAACCTTACTAAGTGAATTTGGCAAGAACCCTTCACCCTCAATATATCTGAACATGCTCCCTACCTGATCAGGATCCCCATCCTGCACTGTTTCCCGGCTGACACAGAATCACTCTGGCTTGTCTATAGCAAGAATCTGTTTAGGTCATTTTAGCCAAAATTCCCTTTACACCTGATGTTTTCTTCATAATTTTCCACCCACTCTATTCTTAGGCTGTAATTCCTACTTGCCCATGCTGTAATCAGTTGAGCTAAATCTGTCTCTCCCACTGCAAGATCTTATTGCAGGGGTTCCTATACCCATTGCAGTGGTGCTAAATACAGACTTACTTATGCTTTAAAAAGTGTTACTGAATATTCTTTTCCTCTGTTACCATAAGTACTTAAGTTTTTGTCTTCATTTGGTAACCACAGGACTTTAGACAAGTTCCTAACTTTCCTTGAGCTTAAGTTTCTCTCATTAATAAAGTAGTAAGTATCTATCCATTTCATGCTATTCATGGGAGGAAAAATAAGATATTAAATGAACAACAGTTTTGACCTAAATCAAGCTGTAAATAAATTTTCCATGTTATTACTCTTCAGAAAATGACAGGGCAGTGTCATTATCTCTCTCTCTCTCTTTTTTTTTTTTTTTTTATAGAGACAGAGTCTCACTTTATGGCCCTTTGGTAGAGTGCCGTGGCATCACACAGCTCACAGCAACCTCCAGCTCCTGGACTTAAGCGATTCTCTTGCTTCAGCCTCCCAAGTAGCTGGGAGTATAGGTGCCCGCCACAACACCTGGCTATTTTTTTTTGTTGTTGTTGCAGTTTGGCCGGGGCTGGGTTTGAACCCGCCACCCTTGGCATATGGGGGCTGGCGCCCTACTCACTGAGCCACGGGCGCCGCCATTATCTCTTATTATTTTCATTCAAATAACAATAGAACCAACTCTTCTTCAGCATTGTAAGGGGAAAGGATGACACAGGTACTTTTGAGCTACAAAGTGATACTTTCCTATTCAATGCAGGTGCTCAGAAATAAGCACATTCCGACACTCCCCATGGATGCCTGAAACTGCAAATGGTGCCAGACCCGGTATATATACTGTTTTTCTCTATACATATTTACCTAAGTTAAAATGTAATTTATAAATTAGGCACAGTAAGAAATTAACAATAGTACCTAATAATAAAATAGAACAATTATAACAATATACTGTGATAAAAGTCATGTGAATGGGGTTTATTTCTCTCTCAACATTTTTTTTATATTATTTTATTGTAAATGCTTAGAAAGTCCTTCAGGTCTATCACTTATCTCCTTTATAATTTTCCTCTAATTTTGCAATGCAGAAGAGTTTACATAGTTAAGAAGTTGAGTATTTTAGTATGAAAAATACATACTGGGGTGAATGCATGAGAAAATCCAAGACATGTACATTGTTGTGTTCTACTCATGTACACAGTTCCCAGGAAAATTTCAAGGTAGACTGTGTTGTGGTCTGTTATTTCACTTCCAAGAAACACAATCAGTTCACATGTGCAAGTTTCAACTAGGTTGGCTTATTGATGTTACAGGAAGGGTTTCATTTTCATTGGATCACTGTCATCCAATATCAGACAATCATTTCTTAGTATGTTATTGTACTATACTAACCTATTTTCAAACTGCCATTGACCATGGGTCAATGACTCATGACTCAGCAAAACCAAAGAAAAGGGTGAACTTCTGTGTTAACATATCAGAGAAAGAGGAAACTGGACGTGAGCTGAGCTTCACAAGAAAGCCAAATAAGGATGAAAAATTATTCTTTGTCGAACTACATTGTCATAATCAACCTGATTGCATTTATCTTAATATTCTAGATATTAAGACTAAACCATTCCTCACTAGTAGCAATAAGTCTGATGAAATAATGAATAATGAAATCCAACTACTAATTTATTGCAGCACCTTCTGTTACAACAGTACAAAAGTGTGATTTTGAATGCATATGGAGAACCTTCTGTAGGAAGGAGTAAAACCTTACCTATCCCTGTAGGATAGGAGGTGCCCTACAGGCAGTAAAGGCCTCTCCATAGGAGATGAACAACTTTCTCAGACCCCAGACTGTGATTTAAAATGAGGATCTGCCTTTATTCAAAGCTTATCTAAAGCTCTCAGTGTTTTTTTTTAAGTTGGGTGGCCATGTGCAAAACAATAAAAACAAAAGCAAAACTATTCCCCCTATTCCCCCACCCCAAAAAACTGTATGTTGAACAATTATCCAACTTTTTGACTTTAAGTCTCCTGAATACTCAAACATTTGCACTCAATCTGTGCCAACACCAGCCAAAATGCACACACACACATATCCCTGGCCTTGCAAGAATTTTATAAAACCCTAAGACTAAAGATCACTTTCTGAGGCCATCTCAAAGGGCTTGGTCTTACTGAGTATCACTGGCCTGTCTAACCCAGGAAAGTTTTCAAGCCAGCATGGGGACAGGATGATTACTTGTGCATTGTTTAGAGATCAATATCCTAATTTCATGAGACTGTCTAAAAATTAGTATTCCTTGAAACATGAAATAAACTTCTATATATTAAAATGTATTTTGTATATTTAATAAATCAAGACTAAAATGTAAGAACTTCATATTTTCCCAAATGTTAGAGAAAACTTGCAATTTTTTTCTTTTGAAAACTGAACTAAAATTACGTGTCTAAAATGCAAGTATACTTAAATAGTTCAGATAGTTAAAAAAAATCCATTAAAATACATGCCCTTATTATAATGACTACAAACTATGGAAATCTATTAAAGTTATTATAATAAAAAGGATGCCTATGATTTCAAATTTTCTATTTTTAGCATCATTATTGCTACAGTCATTTTTTTTTTTTACTGGTATACATTTTTATTTTTTATTGATTTATCGTTAAACTTAAGTAAAAGGATTGCAATTGGCTTTTTTTCAAGGAACAATTAGGCTACAGTGTTTATCTCTAAGAGAAATGTGCAGACAAATATAATGGAAATTGTTTTTTCCCTCAAATCAGGATTCCGTTTTAGTAGTATAGTGGACTAAGTATCTGGATTATTCCACTAGCATCAACTAGGATCTAGTGTACATAAAGAAATATATTCAATGTATTAATGAGCTAGAAAGAGAGAAATTCTCTTATTAAAAGATCAAGTAAAATGGAAAACTAGTGATGGGAAAGCAGAATACTGTGTCGTTTGTCCTTCTAAGGACATTTGCTAAACAATATGACCCCGAGTCTTGGAGGAAATTAGAAGGCCCACCCGATACATTCTCCAATCAAAGAATGTATTGGTGTCTTAATCCAGGAAGCCAAAAATACAGTACTTACAAAATTATATAAGAAATAAAATAAAAATAATTTTATCAAAGAAGGGGACAGAAAATAATCCATAATTTCAAATCTAGTTATTAAAAAGAATAGAAGGAAGGATTTAAAAAGACACGAGAAGTTAGAAAAGCAAGTGAGTTTTCAACCAGTTTTGTGGCCTAAATACACATCTTGTGATGCTGTGAAAACACTTAAGGCAAAAAAACTTAGTTTAATGTGGTCTAGGTCTCGTACCCTTGGTGTCCTAAAATCAGAAGTGCAAATCTCTGAAAGAAACCACTTTGTCCCACATCTCAAAGATTTCCATAAATGAAACTTTGTAGAAAATGAGCCATCTCAGAAAAAAAAAACACATTTTTTTTTTTTTTTAACAAAATAAGCAAATGGGAAAAAGGAAGCGTGTGAGAGAACCAGCAAGTGTTATATTCCTATTATTCCCGGTTTTGAGACTCTTCTGTCTTCCTAGGTAAGGAGGCTTATATAAGCCAGAGCCTTAGAATGAAAGTAACACGGGCTTTTCCCAACCTTTCTACAAATACATGGCAGGACATTTCAGAACAAGACATTCTAGATAAATGCCCAATTACAAGGAGTGATCCAAACCTCATTATCTTCTGTCACTGAGGCTCTTGAAATCCATGATTTTCCTCCCAGAAGTCAGATTCCAGACACTCTGCCTAAATGTGGTCTTCAGATAGGCAACATCATACTTTAGTCATCTTTACCTCTTTAGCTTCCTTGTCCTGCTCTCATGGCATGAATTCGTTCATCTTTTAATTTACCACACTGTGTATTTTCTTTTTATCTTACATGTATTATTATTGCATATGAATGTTTGTGTTCCTACCCCAAAATGCATAATTTGAAGCATTGTTTCCCCAGTGTCCTGGCACTTGGAGATGGACCCTTAGGAGGTAGTTAGGTTAGATTAGGCCATGAAGATAGGCTCTTGTGGTGGTAAGAAAAATAAGTGAATAAAGGATTTCTCTCTTTCTTTGCGTGCACACACTGCACGCAAAGAAAGTAAAGGATGGGAGAGGTAACCATCTACAACTCAGAAAGGAGCATTTAGCAGGAACTGGTTTGGTGGACACCTGGATATTAGACATCCAACCTCCAGACTATGAAAAATACATTTCTGTTCTTTAAGACACCCAGTCAATGGTATTTTCTTATGGCAGCTTAAGCTAAGACATATATTATCCACATTGGAAGAATATTTATAGTAAAGGAAGTGTCCTTATCACCCAGTACCTTAGTGAATAATTTCTCTTGTAAATTTAGTAATAAATGAGCAAAAACAATAATACAGCTTAGTCCTGGACATGGTGAAGATAGAGTCCTATCCTAGTGGGGGTATAAATTGATGTTTCTTCTGTTAGAAATCATAATGGCAGTGTACTTCAAAAACCATTTTGCTTGTTCCAACTCATATTTCAGGATGTATCCTAAGGCTACTGTTAGAGATGTAAAAGATCCACTTTCAGTTCATAGTCTAGACAGACTTCCTATTAGGCTTTGTTAAAAAACAAAAAGAAAACCAAAAATTTTCTGGCTAGCATGAATGCATAAAACCAGCAGCACTATCTTGGCACCTAGCTAGCTTATTGTTTGCTGTATAATATTTGGTAAGTGATAAGTTACAATAGAATTAACTTATCTTGATATGGATATTTATGTACTGATTTAATAAACCAATGTGAAATCTACTATGTGCCAAATTTATATTTTCAGTCCCGACCACTTTTCTCAAATCCAGGCTTACATGGTTTCTGCCTATTGGACTTTTCGATGTGAAAGTCAAATAAGCATCTGAACTTATTATGTCCTGAACTGATCCCTTCTCTTCCCACACGTTCCACTTGCTCAGACTTAAAGGTTCGGATCATTCTTTATTCCCATGATTCTCTCACTCCACAGTCAGTACATCAGCAAATTCTGGCAGTTCCGCTTTCATTTTTAATCACCTCCACTGCTACAAAACTTTTAGAAGCCACCAACATATCTCCCCTGGATTAATGCAAAGTCCTAACTAGACATCTTCATACATGCAAGGCCCCTCTCGTTTATTTTCATCACAGGGCACAGACAGGTAATCTTTAAACCAGTCTAGAGAAGAACCCATATGTCTCGTCCTGCACTGCTTGTTCTTCCAGCTCTTAGGAAGAACTATCATTCTATAAGAAGCCCCTCAAATTGTGACACATAATCCTACTCTCTTAGAACTCTTCAGTTATCTATAAGGTGTGTTCCTTGAGAATATGAAAAAGAGAAGGTTTTATATTCTGTTGGATTTTCACTGAAGACAAGACTGCAGCCTTTAAGGTAAAAGTGGCAGAAATAGAATTTGGAATACCATGCAGACTTACGTATTGATCTAGAGGAAACTACAATTTTCTCAAGAGATACTGGTCATACAATTATAACAACCATAAAGTACTGAAAATTCTTTTTCAGGTACTTTTATGGTCATCTAAATTGATTTAAAAAAGGATTGTCAAACCAATTCATTCTCTTAATTCTCGGGCTGTGTCATCTTAATTTGAATTGTTGGTGACCCAGGCCATCTCATAATTACAGGCTGTATGTCGTCTGATCATCCATAAGGCCAGACATTCGAGGAATGAAAGCAGAGGTATGGAAGAAATTATGAAGTGAGTTCTCAGTAAATTGAAGAATTGAATTCTGCATTTGTTGACACATTAAATGAATATCTATGTATCAAGAAAAAATATATCACACAAATTTATGTTCCTAAAGGGTTGAAAATGTAGAAATTATATAGTTTATACAGTAGTAGGTAACACTGAATATATTATTTTAAGCAAAATTAATATTTCAAGATAATATTCTTTAACATGACATACATACCTTTACTCTTCAAGTTGAATTCCATTTTGGGGGATAAGTATGTGTGATGAGAAAGACATGAGTGAGAAGATACACCAAATACCTTATTTAATGGCTTATTTAATGGCTATTTATAGCAGATAACATATAATAAACGTTTTCTTATGTCCTGAATAGTTTGCTATGACAGGTGAGATAAATGAGGCTTGGAAAGGTGGTGTAAATTGCCGAAGGCCACAAAATTAATAGGCAGTGAAACTGGGGTTGGATTCCAGCATACTGCATTGGCTGTATGTGGGCTGTTATGTATAATGTTCTTTTAGTATGTCATTACTGTAGAGTCAGAGGCTATGACCCTCCACCCAAACATTCTTTACTTCCTTGTACGTGACTAGGGGGTGCTCAGTACTCACCAGAACCAGTCGGATGATAAGCTACACATTTCAACCATGGCATTCTGTTTTCCATTCTCAAAATAATGTACTTAAAAAAAGAAATTTTAAGGTATTTTTATATTTATTCAATGAGCAAACTCCTTATTGAAATATTTTCCAAAATTGCATTAATAACACAGTTCTTATGTTTTATAAGTATGTTTAAGTGTCTGCTTGGTTTATTCCAAGTCCAGGTACTAAAAACATAAGAATAAATATATTAGACATTAATCTTGATTTTTATAGGCAATTATAAGACTGCACAATAAAGTAAATGCTATTCATGGTTTGCAACACTCCGAGCATAGAATTCGACAAGCTTTAGTTGATTAACAATCTCAACAGCAAAAGCATGATAGCCCATTAAAGTGACAATTTTAAATGGTATGAGAATTTTTTTAAGGGAAGTACATTTTCACCTTGATAAGGATGAATTGAGGTAGGATTAAGTCAGTCTAATGAATTGCCAGCATAACTAAAAAATAATTAATTTAATACTACAAACATTGTGCCCTTACTATTACAGATTTTATATTGAAATCTGAAGAATTAGGTGGAGGAGAAGAAATAGGAGAACAAAGGGTTTTGTCAGGCATCTCAAATTATCTTCCAGATAATCATAACTGAGCAATGCCCATTCATCATAGATAGATCTTCAGGTTGGAACCTCTTCCAAGTTCCCTCAAAAGGGAAATAATCCTTCTAAACTTCTGTTTTGTTTTGAGAATACAGTTTTTATGGCAGTATTTAAAAGTCTGATTCATGGTATAATTACCTGTATACCTGTTTTTATTTATTTTATTTTACTATATGTATTTTGAATTCAGACTTTTTTTAGCATAACTAAATACATTTTTAACAGATGGCATAATATAATACGTAGTTGTTCCATTAGATATATTTAATGTGGTTTATCAAGGGTATTAAAATAATTTTAAAAGGCATTAAAGTAGCTTCTTTAGAGTAAGCTTTATATAAAATCAGTGGAGACTTGAAGCCTTGCACCTGAGTGAGCTTGGGAGTGAATTCTATCGCAGCCCAACCTTGGGATGACAGCTGTCCTAACTGATACCTCGAGGCGGCCTTGGGCCACTGAGAAGGAGGCATCCAGCTAAGTTGTACCCCAATTTATAAAACCCACAACATTGAGATAGTGAACAAATGCTGCTTTAAGTTACTAAATTTCAGAGTAATTTGTCACAGTAGGCATAATTAATACATAACAATATTTCATCTATACTGTATGATTTTATATATTATACATTAAATTACATATTATTTGTCTAATATGAAATAGGAGCTGGCATCATTGGTAGAACAGATGTCTTAACTGGATAAGAAACTTTTGAATTCGGGCTGGGTGTGGTGGCTCATGTCTGTAATCCCAGCACTTGAGAGGCTGAGGTGGGCGGACTACCTGTTTAAGACCAGCCTGAGTAAGAGTGAGACCCCTTCTCTAAAAAATAGCCAGCGTTGAGGCAAATGCCTGTAGTCCCAACTACTCTGGAAGCTGAGGCTAGAGAATCACTTAAGCCCAGGAGTTTGAGGTTGCTTTTTGCCATAGCACTCTACCAAGGGCAACAAAGTGAGACTGTCTCAAAAAAAGAAATCTTTGAATTTGATTTTACCAGGAGGTAGGTTAAGATGAAAACAGGGCAGGAGGAATGGTGGACAGAGGTTCAGGAAGAGCAAGACATATGCATTTGTATAATTGCCTAAGAAACAGCATACAGTGGTGGCAATTATGTTGTTAAGAGCATGAATTCTGGTCTTCAAATTTCAGTACCAGATACCACATTAACTACTTGCTAGTCATATGACCATGGCAAATAGGTTCTTTTGCCATAGAATACAATTCTTGATCTGGATAGTAAAAATATTAACTATTGTTTCATTGAGTTGTTTTGAGGTTAACATGCTATTACAATCTGATTACTCACCAAAATATCTGGCATACAGGAAAAAAAGGAAGCCCAAATAATACTGACAGGCATATACTTCTTTCCTTCTTCTAAAAGAGAAAATAATGTTCTCTAAAAATGAGAGCAGTGAATTAAAATGAATTTCCAAACAAATATTTAGTATACATGGCATTAAATAATGTGCACATTGAGGCCAAAGAGAGTTCAATAAGGTGAAGTGTGGTAAAATAACCTCATTTTCCTTTCACAAGTGGGTTATTAAACTTCTAAATGAGAGGAATGAGTTAGAAATATTGTATCTTAACTTCAGTGGAAATGTTTTACATGACACATTTACAGAAAAGATGGTAAAATGTGGATGATGATCGGGAGTGGGGGATTTGCTGCTAGTTTGACAGCCACATCTGAAGATTATCAATTTATTTATTTGTTATCCCTGAGAAAGTTCTTGAGTGGCACGTCTCAGGGCTACTTCCTCTTCTCAGTCATGTTTCGACTCTGTTTGTTAATGACATGAATATGGATTTTACATTTGTCAGTGTCAAAGATCTGAGAGGCAGTGAATATAGTATAAATGGGGAGGAAAAAAAGCCCTTCTGAAAGTACAGGATAAAACCACAGACTAAAACCAGTAAGATGAGATTTTACCAAGGCAAGTTAATAGTTTTCAAAACAATCAGTCTCCAGCAAATAAGTTGTAAACTTTTTTCATCATCTAGTACTTCCCATGAAAAATTATGAAAATAACTAAAGACTTTAAATAAAACTATGTCTAAAGTTAACAAGAACATCAAAAACTACAAAGAAACAGTTTCTGCTATTTTATCCTCTTTGTAAGCAAAAAGTTGGCCTGACTGTTTCATGGATACTGGCAGAAGAGAAGAAACACTCAGGTCAAGGACAAAGGGTGGTTTATTACTTATCAACAGCAATAACCAGAATATCATTGTTTTTTCATGTTTCCTGAGCTTCAGTTCCCATAGGATGAGGTAAAAAGGGACAGATGACAGTTTCACATGAGATTGCATAACAGAAGAGAAACCCCTGAGTTTAAGTGTATAGGAAGGCAGTGTTTTCATTATATTAGGCAAGCATGTTCCTGATATGGAATAAGACACAAGATAGTCAAAGGTTATTAGCTATACAAATATCTTTGAACAGGTAGTGTGGACAAACAAACAAACAAACAAAAAATTACCATTTCTGCTTTGTAGCCTTGCAGAAATGGTAACCACAAAGAATTGTATCCAAGCAATGGAGTTCTGAAAGTACAAATAGAAGCTGACATCCTGATCTCAGGCAATTGTCATGTGGCTGTATATTGCACTAGTATGATTATTAATAGTTATAAACAAATGGTTATTTTGTGCAATTTGGAACAATATATTTTGAAGCACATATGAAAAGGTACAAAATGTCACCTAAACATTCAAGAGAATGCCATAGCCATATGTGAAGATGATTCTCTTGAGAAATCAATGAACTTCAGAGATAGATGAAAAAGCTAAAAGAAACATTATTGTACTTCCAATAATAAATGCCTATTCTTCCATCTTTATTTTTATTTTTAATTTTTTTTGTAGTTTTTGCCCGGGGCTGGGCTTGAACCCTCCACCTCTGGTATATGGGGCTGGGTGCCCTACTCCTTTGAGTCACAGGTGCTACCCAATAAAATGGCTATTCTTTAGAGAAAGCAGAAATTAGCCTCTTCTCCATCCCTTTCCAGTCCTCTGCTCTGCTACTCCTAATTAATACTTCCAACTAAAAGTCCTGTTTCTTCTAGCATGGTGTCAGAATCACTTGAACTTGAACCAGTCTTTAGGAAATCTGTAATCTTTCAAGCATTCAAAAATCATGGGATAAAGCACACTTGCTTCAACATAAGACCAAAAAACAAAACAAAACCCACACACACACAAAAACAAACAAACAAAAAAGCAAACAAAATAAAAACAACCCATGATTCTAGAAAATACTAGTAATCATGATTTAAGGATAGCATATGTCTGAGAATATCTAAAGCGAGAGGAAAGGAAATTCAGTCAGTGTCATTGAAAAATTGTGAGTAACTAATGGTAGTAAAAGCATAATTTAAAAAGAAACAGGAAGAAAATATACAAGCAATATCTGAGAATGATTGTTATTAATGCATGTAGGATTTAGAATGGTATCTACTTAAGGGAGTCTATTTTGAGAAGGTATCCCGCTGAATCACACTCATGGCCTTGTGTGATGTCTTCTAATATTTGTTCTGCTTATTGCTAGAAATGCTAGCAGGAAAGACTCCCAACCTACCCCTAAAATGTTCTTAACAAGTGAGAATTCAGCAAAAGGAAGTATGATCTTTAAATTAAGGACAGGGAACATTTTTAAAATTACAATGTGAGATAAATCTCTAAATTATGCAGTACATTTTACTGAGGGTAGCAGGAGAAACAGAATAAAATGAAGAAGTAACTCAAGCAGAAGGTAATGATTTTTAATCTTGTGTGAACGTCAATGTGTCATCAATAAAAGAGTAGTAATAATATTTTAATGACACATGCATGCAAATCCATATAGACAAAACCTTGGTTATGCAAAAAGTTCTACAGAGATAGAGGAAAGAAACGAATCCGAAACAAAAGATGTCACACAAATATAGTCTAGAAAGGGGGAGGGAGGGGAAAAAGCGGGAGGGTAAAGGGGGAGACTGATGGAAGGTAGAAGGGCAATTGGGGGAAACTCATCCAACAAGCACAGTGTGATGGTGTTCAGCACACCAACTGGTGCTACATCTTGAACTTTACCTTAGAATTGAAAACAATGTAACCTAAACATTTGTACCCTCATATTAATTTGAAATAGAAAGAAGGAAAGAAACAAGTCTGAAAAGTAATTTTAACAATTACTAATTTTCTAAAACAATCACATTTAAATATATAGACTTTAGTTTCAGAAATCAGAAGAAGGTTTAGAATAATATTTTGTGTTTTTAACATATTCTGTGCCCTGGAATCACCTGAGAAGCTTTAAAAATATTGATCTCCCAAGGATGCTGATATAATTGGTCAGATTTGTAGCCTGGCCATAAAAGGTTTTAAATGCGTCTTCTTGAATGTGAAGCCAAAGTTGGGCACCCTTATTTAGAACCAGAGTAGGACCCATCTACAGAGAGTGATTTGAGAAGCATGAAAAGGCATGTTACTCCAAGCAATTATTACTAACAAGGCAATAGAGCCCATCCTTGGAGAAAAATATTAAATTTTGGAAAACCATGTTGAAATGCAAGTGCCAGGAGGAGAAATAATTTAAGCATATCAAAATCTATTAAAAAGTTATTATTATCAGGGATGATTATTAGGGGATCATTAATGTCATGATTTCTTGTCCAAAGCATACAGATTTCTTGCATAGTGTCTTATTTATTATGTATAAGACTCAATTTCCAAACAAATATTTATTCATATATGACATTAAATAATGCTCACATTGAAGTCAAATTAGTCTTTAAACATGCCATATTTGTATTTAAGTGTCTTGATAGCATATTAGCATTAGTTAACAAAATACGTCATAAAGTATCTTCTCATTTAGCAATAAGCAAAGGAAATTTGACAGAAGACACTTTCCATTTAGCTAATGTTAAAGCAAATGGGACAGAGAACATTTAAAATATGAAAGAAATCAAGTCAGTGGCCAGGTGAGATGTCCAGGACTTGAGACCCTGGAGTGCTCTGTGTAGTTAGAGTGTGACGAGTCTTAGTCGTTCACTGGAAGTCCATGGGTTTCATTGGCAAAGAGCAAGGGCTAGTGAGTGGGGAAACCAAGGAAGAAAAAGTAGTTAATATGCCAACTAAACCTTGGTATGGCCTCGCCAGGAAAACCAGCAAGTTTTTTGGTTTTTTTTTTTTTTTTTTATTAAATCACAGCTGTGTACATTAGTGCAGTCAAGGGGTACAATGTGCTGGTTTCATATACAATCTGAAATATTCTCATCAAACTGTTCAATGTAGCCTTCATGGCATTTTCTTAGTTATCGTATGAAGACATTTGTATTCTGCATTTAGTAAGTTTTGCCTGTACCCATTCTAAATCCGCCATAGGTGTGGCCCCACCAGTTACCCTCCCTAGGAGGGTAAAACCAGCAAGTTTTAAAAGCTCTGATCTAGACTTTCATGATATGAGTATTCCCTCTGTGGCTATACTATTAATATTACTAGCCACAGAGATGATGTCGTCTTAGCATTCTTCCTCCTCCTCCACTTTGAATTTAATTGTTTTCCTTTCTTGTGGGCATGTAGTTGTTTTTCCATTGGTTTCGTGTTAGTATTGAGTACATTGGATACTATGTACTCAAATCCAATTTTTTATTCTTGTGATAACTTTCTAAGGGGAATGATCTTCACTCAGTCCAGTTTAATACAAAAGATGTAGAGTCACCATCATTTCTGTGACTGGTTAGTATTCCACAGTGTACATATACCACAGTTAATTAATCCATTTATGGGTTGATGGACACTTGGGTTGATTCCACATCTTGACAATTGCAAATTGAGCTATGATAAACATTCTAGTGCAAAATACCCTTATGGTATATTTTTTTCATTTTTGTTTTTCTGGGTAGATACTTAGTAACAAATTGCAGAATCCAATTTTTCAGTAAAAATCTAGTATCATCATTATATGCTAAAACCTAGTTAAAATCAAATTTTTAAATATTACAAAGATAATTTATGAAATTATATATCTATTTTCTATTTATGAGCTCCACAGTCATTCTTGCATTATCTGACTTGTCTTTATAAAACATAAAGCTCTTAGTTTTGTACAAGGAAATTTACACGGGCAGTATATCACGTATAAATAAATTTTGATATTCATTTCAAAATTTACACACACATATATATATATATATATATGTATGTATTTTTTTTTTTTTTTTTTTTGGCTGGGGCTGGGTTTGAAACCGCCACCTCTGGCATATGGGGTTGGCGCCTTACTCCTTTGAGCCACAGACACTGCCCTACTTTTATATTTTTAATTCAACTTTTTATTTCAAGATAATTATAAATTTATATGTAGTTGCAGCAAGTAATATAGACGGAATCTATGTACCCTTTACTCTGTTTCCCTCAGTGCTAACATCTTGCAAATCTTTAATACAGAAGAACTTTTTATGACTTTTTAGACTCTCATGATAGGTTGGAATCAAGCAACAGCCAAGCACATGGTTGTTTCACCCCCTGGGGAATTTTTGCAGAGTTGGGCAATACAGGGGTCTGGAAGCAGGATCTAAAAGGCAGGGTGAGATTTCCCTCAGTTTCATGGCTTGAGAGAGAGAATCTGACTGAAGGGAGGATTCTATAGCAAGCACATGATAAATTTTGCACTTCAGACTACTGAAAAATTCGGATACAGTTTAACTTTATTTTCTACTCAGTCTTAAATCAGTTCATCTTTGTTTTGTTGGAGGTGATCAAACTCTCCTTTGTCTGCCAAAGAGAAAAAAATAAATGTTGCCCTCGCTCAAGTAAGAAAACATTATTTTAAGTCTTTATGGTTCTTTTGTACATAATATCCATTATACTGCAAAAGAATATGGAATATGCCATGATAAAAAGAAATTTGAGTGCTAATCAAAGAAGAAAAATTCATTCAAAGTAGAATGTCAGTTAACTCAAATGAGTAAAGAAGGAGTTGAAAAGAAAAATGTAAAGAGTTTGGCCTTCAGCCAACTAGAAAACTGGATAAAATATATAAAACAACTCTTTGTAGACACAAGATATCAGGCAGTGAAAAAAAAATTTTTTTTTTTCTGTGAGAATGAAAACAAAACAAAAGAAAAAAGTGAGATGAGCCCTATGATCATCCTGACTTTCGGATGAGGCATTTTCTGAACCATGTATCAGAGAGGGGCAATCAAGAGGAGCATGACAGGCTTGCTGAGTTAAGGAGACAAAATATAATTTGGGGGAGGGCTTGGCAGTTAGAAATTGTGGAGCAAATGATTGGACAGTAGTCAGCTAAACAGAGGAAGAGCTCTAGAAATCCCACACAGTGCTGTATCTTTCTTAATCTTCTTTTCAGCCTGTCACAGAATTCAAAGCTGCTCATACGTTGGGTGAAACTTCATGAGGCCAGAAAAAGGAAAAATGTGGGAAGCTATGACCTGGACAACTTTCACCACTCATACAGGGATGGGCATGTTCAGTCTTAGCAGTCACAATGGAGAAACTTCATTGAACACCCAGGACATTTGGTAGGGATTGGAGTTGTACCTTATGAGTAATGCTAAATAATCCAGTGTAGTGGCTACTCTGGAAACATTCCAAATCTAAAAGAATGCCTTGAAAGTATCAAAATAATCTGAATGTGACGTAATTGTCTACCAACACAACACTCTTTAGAGGAAGCTCATAAAATATAGACAACAATGTAACATGTTAATTTTCCAGCATTCACCGAAATAAAATGCTAGGCAGGAGATGCGGAGGCAAAATGTGATTCATACTCTAAGGGAAGTCAACCAAGAGCCACAGGTACAGAAATGACAGTGACGGTGGAACCAGCAGAAAAAAAACTTTAAAAATGGGTCTAATAAATATCTTCAAAAATTAAAAGAACAATATGATCACTTCTCAGCCTTATTGCTAAAATCAAGCAGAAAGGACAACATGAAAAGAATGAAAGAAATGCTATGCAGTCTTAAAGAAAGATGGAGACTTTACCTCTTTCATGTTTACATGGATGGAGCTGGAACATATTCTCCTTAGCAAAGTATCCCAGGAATGGAAGAAAAAGTATCCAATGTACTAAGCCCTACTATGAAGCTAAACTATAGCTTTTACATGAAGGCTATAACCCAACTATACCACAAGACTATGAGGAAAGGACCAAGGAATGGGAAGGGAGGGGGGAGGTTCGGGTGGAGGGAGGGTGATGGATTGGGCCACATCTATGGTACATATTTTTATCTATAATAAAAAT
Organism: Loris lydekkerianus; assembly: GCA_963574355.1. NCBI lineage: Eukaryota > Metazoa > Chordata > Mammalia > Primates > Lorisidae > Loris > Loris lydekkerianus. Next base: position 21,983 of record CAUYPK010165590.1, on the reverse strand, counting down.
AAATTAAAAAAAAAAAAAAAGAAGACAGAGCAAGGCTGGGCACCTGTAGCTCGGTGGTTAGGGTGCCGGCCACATGCTCTGGGGCTGGTGGGCTGGAACCCAGGTCACGCCTGCTCAACAACAACAACAACAATAACTGGGTGTTGTAGTGGGCCCCTATAGTCCCAGCTACTAAGTAGGCTGAGGCAAGAGAATTACTTAAGCTCACGAGTTTGAAGTTGCTGTGAGCTATGATGCAACAGTACTCTACTGGGGGTGACAAAGTGAGACCCTGTCTCAATAAAAAATAAATAAATAAAAATAAATGTGATCATCAATATTTAAAAAAAAAAAAAAAAACCAGACCAAGTACTTTGTAGTCACGCAAATCTGGGTTCAAGCACCAGCTCCAGCACTTTGCATTTGGGTGAATTTAGAGCCACTTGCTCTAGTCTGTTTTCCCATCAGAATAATGCAGATAATAAAAGTCCCTACTGTGAGGCACATTTCTTTGCCTACATTTCATCCAAAGGCAATTCCGGATTTTTTTCTTGGGAACCCACTCTTCCCCTGCTCTTGGTTGGTGTCTGAAGTGAAGGGGAGAGACATGAGACCCTAGCTCAACCAAGCCGGCCTCGTGCACCCAGGAATGAACCCGTGACTCAAGACTGTCCAGTCTGGGTGGACCTCAGGGCTCTGGTGGATGGCGTCAGGCTTCCCACCCCAAGAACTACCTGCCTGTAGGGCTGGAGCCACTATGGCCAGGGGCGTGTGTGTGGAGCTTGAAGACTAAGTCAGCAGTTAGCAGGAGAAAAGCTGAGCCTCCATAATGTCATTCGCCTCCTGAATCTAGCTATGCCTGGGGCCAGTGCTCTTCCTGGGCTAACAAAGTCTCATTTTTTTCCTGAAACAGTTGCATGAAACATTCCTCACTGAAGCACTTCCTCTCTGAGCTGCTGTGGGGGTAAGTGAGACATTCCAAGTAGAGTATTTAGCGGTGCCTGCAGGCAAGCACCCAACAAAAGTCAGCTATTAACTTAATAACAAGTAACCATTATTGTTACTGTTCCTGCTGCTGCTGTTGTTGGCTGTGGCTGGGTGTAGCTGGCTTGCAGTTGTGGCCTAGGCAGACTTCCAGCTGCAGGGATCTGGGGCAGACCCAGGCAGGGCCCCCCTAGGGCTGAGTTTGTTTGGAAGCTGCCTCTCAGTGCCTGGCTCCCAGTGGCTTCCCTGCCTGCATGTAATGCTGTAATTGCAGCCTTCCCAGATGTCGGCCATGCAGACAGCCCAGAAAATGAGGTTGGCTCAGTAAATATTGAACCAAATTATGCAAATGAGCTCACACAAGAGACTCAGCTGCAGAGAGAGGGTCTGATTGGTGGGCCCCTGACACAGCTTGCGGGACACCCCTCCCCTCTCTCCTGACTGCTCTGTCAGTCAGAGGCTGCCCCCTGGGGCTGCCCAGGGTGGGATGGAATCACCCTTGCCTGCTATGACAATCCATCATGGATGAGAGCTTGAAAGGCTTGGGGGAGGGGGCTGGTGTTCAGTTGCTCCTACAACCTCTTCTCACTCCAAAAGAGGCTGCCTTGGCACAGAAATCTGTGTTGGCACAAACCTAGCTATGGTGAGGCCTTCTCTGATGGCTGTGCCCAGCTGCAGGAAGAGGGCTGGTGGCCAGACAGGGGCATTGGGATGATGGGATCTTTTTCTTTCTTTCTTTTTTTTTTTTTTTCTGAAAGAATAGCATTTTAGCAGCTTTCTTATTGGCAAGTGAAGGTCACAAAAGACTCTGTGGGCAGCGAGTCCGCTGTGGGGGGGACCCAAGATCCCAGAAGCAAGAGTTAAGGAGCAGGCTGGGTGGTGTAACACTCTGGAGCTCTCTGTGCTTCTGGAAGAAGGTTCCTGAGGGCTTCTGGGGGAGGAAGGGCCTGTGAGCACTCCTGGCAGTGAGTGCGTGCCTCCGTGGAAATGCATCTAGAGCCGGGATTTGGCTGAAGGAGAGGGGCAGCTGCCACCTTTCAGGCAGAGCCTGGGGCAGTGGTGGAGCACAGGAGAGATCTGGACCTTCCCCAGAATACACCCTGAGGGGATGGGACTGTAGGCCGGAGCTGCCAGTCCTGTGCAGGGACACATTTCCTGAGCCTTAGGTGCCTGAGGGAAACACAAAAAGTCTCCCTGGGCTCCTTTGGGACAGTGGTGGGTTGGCAGTGCCGAGGACGGCAGGACAGTGTGCTGCTTTGGAGACTTGAGCATTCGATGCTCTCTGCATATCCCACAAGATGGTGCTGTGGGATGGGGGTGGGTGCTCTCAGGGACACTGCAGCAGCGGCCAAGCATGGGTGTGCCTATGCTGTGGGAGCTAGAGCAGAGGAGGGGGGATATCTGTGAGGGAGGCCTTGTGAGTCAGCCCTTGGGCATCTCATCTCAAAACAGTGAGACTTTGGACAGGTGAAAAGGGCCCAGCTCCCAAGTCAGGGCATTACACGAACTTCTCATTTCTGCCACAACAAATGACCAAAAACCTAGAGGCTTAAGACAAGGTAAATTTATTATCTTACAGGTCTGAAGGTCAGAGGTCCCAAATGGTTCTTCCTGGGCTAAAATCCAGGTGCCCGGGCTGTGTTCCCTCTGGAGACTTTAAGGGAGACTGTTTCTTTGCTTTCCAGTTCCTAGAGGCCACACACATTCCTCGGCTCTTGGCTGTGTCATTCAGGCCTCTGTTTCCATCGTCACGTCTCGTCCTTCAATTCTGATGTACCTGTCTGCCTCTTGTGAGAAGGTTTGTGATGGATTACACTGGGCCTGCCTGGAAAATCCAGGATAATCTCCTTAGCAAACTTAAATCTAACTGCTACCTTAATTCTCTTTTGCCTTGGAATCTAACATATTCAACAGGTTCCAGGGATTAGAACATGGGCATCTCAGGGGGAACATTATTCTGCCTATTATAGGTGTAGACTGAAAAAGTTGAGTTAACACTGTTCAGTGTAACCCTAAGATTACTCACAGGTTGGCAAAGTTTGAAGAAACTAGATTATGCTTAGAAATGTTTTTATGGCCATAAAAACAAGACAGTGAAGATGGTATAACTGAGCCAGTACCAGGGACTGTGATATGAATAAAATTAGGAATTAGGAGTGCCATGTCATTGTCTACGTACCGTCTCTTGTTCAGTATAAACTTTAGAGAAGTTTCCTCCCCATTTACATTTTAGTAGGAAACGCCTAAATTTGCCCAAATCCATAAGAGATGATCTTTGACTAAAATCATCCTAACAGTGGGAAGGGTAGACTGGTAAATCGAGGGAAGCCAGAATTAGCCATAAGGAAAGCTTGCAATTGGGAAGAGAACCAGATGAGTTCATCCAGCAACAAAAATTCAGTTCTTGCTGCCAATCAGTGGTGAGGTGGCTGGAGGCGCTGAGGAGACTATTTCTTTCCATCCTGCCTACAGTAGCCTTAGACATAGAGGTCTGAGTTTTTAGTTATTGTTGTTGTTGTAGAAATGGGGGTCTCACTCTGGCTTAGGCTGGTCTCGAACCTCTGAGCTCAGGACAATCCACCCGCCTTGGCCTGAGCCACCGCACCCAGCCACAGTGGTCTGGCTTGATCTCCATTAGGGAACCCCTGCCCTCCTCCAGGCCACAGGCCAGGGCTGTTATCTATTTAACTGTCTTTCTGTAAGGGTCTAGTCCCTTTTTACCTCTCTGAGCTTATCTTTCCTCACGCCTCCTCAGGCCACCTGGTAAATCCAACCACAAGGGACAAGTCATCCTTTTTGGAAAACCCCAGGTAGTCTCACACCTGCAATTCTTCCCTCCTGCTGGGCTCAGCCGCCCCCACCTTGTTTGTCTGACTAGTCACCCTTGGAGCCCAGCTCACATGTCAACTGTTCTGGCCAGAGCTCTGCTCTAACTCAGATTATTGAGTCCAGGCCTCTGTGCACAGACAGCAAAGGAAGAGAATTGCATCTAATAAGTTTTTTTTTTAAAAAAGCATAAAGCAAAATATCTTTAAAAATTCTAACAGATAGCTTTCACTGCTCCCTTCCACTCTAGCCCTTGTTAAGTGTGCTTTGCACCTTGTCTCATTTTCTCCCTGCGTGTTGTGACCTTGAAAGGGCCTTACGAGTCAATTCTCATTATCATCTCCACTTTTCAGCTGGCCATAGTTTAGAGAAATTGGAACATGCCCAAAAGTATAGAGCTGGCAAGTGCCAAAGCCAGGTCATGAAGGCAGTCTGCCGAGCTCCATGTCTGTGACCTTGACCTATGCCTGCTTGTAGGAGCAGAAGCAAAAGACATGGGCATTCCACAGAGGGGGTACAAGCGCACAGAGGCCCTTGGCTTTGTCCCGTGGGGCCACCTGCATGCTGGGGAGCCTTGGGCAGCTCACTTGGCCTCTCTGAGCCTCAGTTTCTCAGGCCTGTCTCATGAGCTTATTGTATGGATCAGGAGGGCTGAAGGCCATGGAAGCCCAGGTGATCTTTCTCAATTGCATACTGGGGAATTCCTACCAAGGGACATCAGGAAAGATTACTTGGCAGAGGCAGCAGGAGAGATGCAGCAGCAGACAGCCTCTGTCCTGTGGGCCCTGGGGACAGACCCTGGGCAGGGAGAAAAGATACAAAAAGCAATGCAGCTGCACAGGCACCAGGCGGGCACCCAGATGCTACAGGAAGGCAGGCAGGGAGGGGAGCAGAAGGCAGGACAGGCCTTGGCTTTGTCATGACTCATTGCTTCTGCTGAGGGAATCAGGTATGCTTCACAATAAGATTATTTAAAAAAAAAGAGATCTGAAGAAAAAATCCAGGCCGCTGAACTGATAACTCTGTGGGAAAGGTGAGTGCTTACTCAAGTGTGAGGTTTATAGCTGGCCCCCTTTCATTGAGCTGCAGGGTGAGCTCGCCCAGTAGACAGAAGGCCAGGCAGGGTGGCCTGCGATCTGTCAGACTGGGGGGCCCAGTCCAAGCTGGGCCTCCTCCCGTCATCTTTCCAAGTTCTGGCTTCCTTATTGTACACAGGAATGATATATCTCTTCTCCTCCTACTTTAAAGTGGTAGGAGGAATAAGTAGAACAAAGAAAATAAAATATAATTCACAAAATACCTACCCAAGAAAACAGTAATAGTGGTCTTCTGTGGGCCTGGGAGATGGGGTGGCTGCAAGACAGAAGTGGGAGGGAGGCTTTCCATCGTGTGCCCTTATACACAGTTTGACATTTTGAACCATGAGAATAAATTATTCATTGAAAAAAATCAAACTTAGAAAAATAACCAATAAAGTCAATAATAAGGTCAAAACCAATAATGCAAATAGGTCACTACCATCAACATTACCATTATTTATAGTGTTCTTTTTATCTAATTTTCCCAGTTTACTCTCACCAAGTAGTGCGGAAATTAGGTTCTGGCCTCAGAGTTCCTGATCTCCCACTGCATCGTGCTGTCTTCCTGGTATAAGTTCGGAGCTGGTCCGTGTCTGCAGGGAGCAGAGACGCAGGAAGAAGTGGAGTGGAGAGATTTCAACTTAACACAGCCCACTGTGCAATAGTGAGCAGCCATTTAAGAAAAACTGGAGGCCTTCCAAGTGACCTGGAATAATTTCTGGGAGTTGTTGCTGGTGGAGAAAAGCAACATGCAAGGAAACTGGTGACACTTTTTAAATTTCATTTAATTTTATTATTTCATTTCATTTTATCTTTTTTTTTTTAAGACAGAGTTAGAGTGCCACACACAGCATCCACTTAACTCACAGTAACCTCAGACTCTGGGTTTCATATGATCCTCCTATCTCAACCTGCCCAGTAGCTGAGACTAAAGACACCCACCATAACGCCTGGCTGATTTTTCTATTTTTAGTGGAGATGAGGTCTCATGCTTGGTCGGGCTGGTCTCAAACTGCTGAGCTCAAGGGATCCTCCCATGGCAGCCTCCCAGAATGCTGGGGTTACAGCTGCTGCTGTACCAGGCAGTGACATTATTTTATGCAACAAACATGTCCTATAGCTACAGATGATAACCACACAGGTATGGAGAAAAGGAAGGACACATTGAGATTGTGCATGAAGATTGCCTGGAGGGTGGGAACCGAGGGGGGGAAGGGAGTGGGTGTTGTCAATGATATAAAAAAAACTATGACTCTTCTCCCTTATGCAAATGTCCATGTACTGATACATATGTGCATGGCTGCGTTTGGAGGTCCAGGAAAAGCTAATAACCAATGTTTGTGGCAGTTCTCTCAGGGTGGTGAAATTCTAAAGGACATTTTTTGTTCAGACATTTATATGAATAGTTCTAAATATTAGACATCAACATGTATTATTTATGTAATCAGAAAAATCAGATTCTAAGTGTGCACGACAACCAAAACAAACTAAAAACTGACATGTGCCACTTTAAAGCTGAAGTTACCAATGAGGTAGGATTTTGTTTAAAATTCAAATGGGGGGCCCAGTCCAAGCTGGGCCTGCTGAAAAGAGGAAGGCTTTTTAAATTTTTTTCCTCCCTGGGTCTCACTACTCTGGTAAATCCAAAAATTCCAGATGTGGAGTTTTGACCCCAGAGTGGTCCTGAGGTTCTGGGGCTGCCTTGTGGGTGGGCAAGGCCACCTGTGCCCCCCTATCTGGGTGACTCTGGGAAAGGCTGGCTCCTGACAGGGGCCACCATGCCACAGCCACCTCCAGCCTTCTTATCATTGCTTTCCCCCTCTCTATGCCTGGGCCACCTCTAAGTTCTCAGTAAAACCCAAGCCTACTCCCAATTGTCACCACCAGTGCTCGTGCCCTGGGTCATTCCTCAGAAGCAGAGGCTGTTCTCCCTCTGTCCCACCCTGGGGAAGAGACTCACCACAGAACCCAGCTGCCCTTGTTTTCCCTACAGTAGGGGACAGTGCTTTAGTGGCAGGGCTCTTTAGTACACACACACACACACACACACACACACACACGGCTCCTTTCCACCACCCAACCCCAGGCATGGGTCCAGGGTACAGTGATCCTAGAGCCAGCCCACTCGGGCCAGCCGGGCCCAGTCTCAGCACACAGTGTCAGTCCTAGCATCCTCATTGCTCAGTGCTGAATCTTGTTCTAATCTACCTTCAGACCTGCACACCTAGGGACCGGGAGCTCCGCTGGATCTGGCACAGTAATGTGGGGAGGGGAGATTGGGAGCGTTGCCACAGAGCACGCCGACAGTCTCTCCTGACACAAAGGAAAGGGGACTCCACTCCCTGGAAAGAACATCCTTTATCCTTCTCTTCCCACAAAAGGTTGTCACTCAGGCAAGAAGGCAGTTTCTGGGTCCTGTTGGCTCCCTTTACTCTTCCAGATTGCACCAGGCCCCATGTGTTCCATCGTGGGATTAATTATTAGCTGGCCTCTGTACAGGAGGCCAGAGTGGGTCAGGGTTAGGGTTGCAATTAAGGTCATGGTTGGGTTAGGGTTCACCTAGGCAGAAGCGGGGGAAGAGTTGATAGGTCCAAATCCCATTTTGCTATGGACAAAAGTATGGAGGTTCTTCAAGGAACCAAAAACATGACCAGCAATCCCACTTTTGGGTACTTAGTGAAAGGCTTGAAATCAATATGTTGAGGAGATATCTACACTCCCATGTTTATTATTGCACTATCAACAACAGCTGAGTTTGGAACTGATCTAAGTGCCCACCAAGAGACGAATGGGTAAAGAAAATGTGGCATATATAAGACAATGGAATACCATCCAGCCTTTACAGAAGGAAGAAATTCTTTGTTGTGCTATCAAGTAATGTACATTCTTTCTATCTAACTATGTTTTTGCATTTGCAGCAACTTGAATGGAACTGGAAAACATTATGCTAAGTGAAATAAACCGAGCACAGACAAATACACGTTCTCACTTACATGTGGAATCTAAAACAAGGGAACTCAAGGAAGCAGAGAGTAGAAATGTGGTTACCAGACACAAGGGTGCGGGGAGATAGGGCAAGATAGTCAGAGGGTGTAAAGCTTTGGTTAGACAGGAAGGATATGTCTGATCTTTCCTTTCTTTTCTTTTTTTTTTTTTTTTGAGATCAATTACATGGCATGGCAAATATAGTTCATAATTGAGTGCTGCACATTTAAATTGCACCAAGAGAGTAAATTTCAAGTGTTCTTATCAAAAAATGTTAAATATTTGAGATGATGAATGTTAATTAGCTTGATTTAACCATTCTGCATTGCATTCAAAATATCATAACACAAGCCAGACTAGGTGGTTCATGCCTGTAATCCTAGCACTCTGGGAGGCCAAAGTGGGTGGATTGCTTGAGCTCAGGAGTTCAAGATCAGCCTGAGCAAGAGCGAGACGCTGTCTCTACTAAAAATAGAAAAATTAGCCAGGTGTTGTGATGTGTGTCTGTAGTCCCAGCTGCTTGGGGGGCTGAGGTAGGAGGATCGCTTGAGCCCAGGAGTTTGAGGTTGCTGTGAGCTATGTTGCCACAGTGCTCTAGTCTGGGGCAACAAAGTGAGACTGTCTCAAAAAAAAATTTATAACACCACTTTGTACCCCCTGAATATACACATCTATAATTTGTTAATAAAAAATTTAAAAAATTAATTTTATAAAAACCATAAATAAGGAATCTGTCGAGCATTATGAAGGTATTTCTTTCTCTCTTTTTTTTCAGAGTCTTAGTATGTCACCCTTGGTAGAGTGCTATGGCATCACAGCTCACAGCAACCTCAAACTCTCGGGCCTCAGCGATTTTTTTTGCCTCAGCCTCCCAAGTAGCTGGGACTACAGGCACCCACCACAATGCCCAGCTGTTTTTTTTGTTGTTGTTGCAGTTGTCATTGCTGTTTAGCAGGCCCAGACTGGGTTCAAACCTACCTGCCTCAGTGTATGTGGTTGGTGTGCTAACCACTGAGCATGGGCACTGAGCCTATGAAGGTATTTCTAACCCACCCAGAGAGAGTCCCCAAGAAGCAGGCTCATTGTCCTTATTCTTGGGCCTGTTGAAATGTGTTGAGATGAAAAAACTCACATTCCTTCTTCTGTCAAAGAAAAAAATTAGATAATCAGAAAGAACTGTTTGGACTTAGTGCCTGTAGCTCAGCGGCTGGGGCAGCAGCCACATGCACTGGAGCTGGCAGGTTTGCATCCAGCCGGGCCTGCTGGACAACAATGACAACTACAACCAAAGAATGGCCGGGCCTGTGGCGGGTGCCTGTGGTCTCAGCTGCTTGGGAGGCTAGGGCAGGAGAATCATTTGAGCCCAAGAGTTTGAGGTTGCTGTGAGCTGTGATGCCATGGCACTCTATCTAGGGTGACAGCTTGAGACGCTTTCTTAAAAAAAAAAAAAAAAGAAAAGAAAAGAAAGGAACTGTTTGGCATTTCTTCCAGATGGCTCGGTCAGGACAAATAAAAAAAAGTGGGCTAATGTGTGGCTGTTTATAAGTAGACCAAAAAGAATGTTTTGGAGCATAATAATACCATGGCTCTTATGTTGAAGGAAGAATCAATATTTACTTAACTGAAGAACTATATTCACCCTCTGAGACTAGCCTGTTATCTTTGGATGAAAGTTAATGTTTATAGTAGTGAGGGATGTTGCCCTCAGGTATTTCAGAAGGAATGAATGGGAGCTTCTCTGTTGGGGAGATCAAACTGCTACGGGAACACTCTAAACCTCCCTGACCCCGTCCTTACACTGATTGACAACGCAGATGCAGATGACAGGCAGAGAAGTGTTCCCTGAACAACCAGGGGAGCCTGGGTGCCAGATTTTGACAAATGATAAAACATAGAGCAGCAACCCCACGTGAGGAGCATGAAATTTCCTAAAAGGGGGAGGTGGGGACCCTGGATCGAGGAGTCTCCCTTGGAGAGAGTATATAGGAAGAACCAATGAGATTGGAGGCAACTGAGGAGGGACTGAGGACACGGGGAGCAAATGTTTTATGTGGATGTCAGTCACACATGGTCTTGTGTTAGAAGTCCCCTACCCTCGGCTTAATCCTCTAACATCACTGTCTTGATATGTTTAATAATTATTTTTTGTTACACATGGTCTTGTGCTTGGAAGTCCCCTACCATTGGCTTAATCCTCTGACATCACTGTCTTGATATGTTTAATAATTATTTTTTGAACAAGGGGCATTGCCTTTCCATTTTGCACTTGGGACCTGAAAATAATGTAGCTGATCCTGTGGGAAGACTTAAGAATTCAAATGGACCAGGCTTGGAGGTCACACCTGTACTCTGGGAGCCTGAGGTAGGTGGATTCCTTGAGCTCAGGGGGTCAAGACTAGCCTGAACAATAGCGAGACTTCACCCCTACTAAAAATAGAAAAACTAACCAGGTATTATGGTAGGAGCCTGAGGCGAGAGGATTGCTTGAGCCCAAAAATTTGAGGTTGCTGTGAGCTAGGAGGCCACTGTACCCAGGGTGACAGAGGGAGACTCTATCTCAAAAACAAAACAAACCAAAAAACAGAATCCAAATGAATGGGTTCAAGTTGCCACTACTTCTTTGGGCTGATATCTGAAACTTTAGTAACAAAACCAGTTGTACACCCCCAGGAAGAAAGCCCCCCAGAGCAGCCAACATATCCCCCAAGATGAGAGCCCCTCAGCCTGCCTTGCCTGGTATTCCCCATCAGGGTCACGGGGGACAGTGATTTTCTCCTGCCCACCACCTTATCATGACACAGAGTGGATGGCCCAGCTACATCCTGGTAACCAGGTGACGCCCTAATATTAATCCTCATGAGATGACTTTGAGTGGCTGCCACGTATCTCTCTTTTCCTTTGCAGTTATTTCTTCAGTTTTTGTCACTGCTCTCTGTCATTCATTCAACAACCATTTCCTGTTCGTTAGTGTGTGGCAGAGTGTTCCAGCTCTGATCTATCAAGCAAAATCTTGGTGTGGCCTGGCTGCCTGTCAAAACAAAGGAGTGAAGGGAAAAAGGCCTGGAAGGAGTGTAGGGAAGGCATGGCCTGGTAGAATGTTTATACTCCATCCCCCCACCTGCATTTCAATTCAAAATCCTTTCTTATGTTCCAAGTTCACTATTTAAAATGTAGGAATTTTTTCTTCCATTCTTTTTTTTTTTATTATTATTGTTAAATCATAGCTGTGTACGTTAGTGCAATCGCCTGTACCCATTCTAAGATGCACAGTAGATGTGGCCCCACCCATTGCCCTCCCTTCCCCTTCCTTGGCCCTTTCCACATAGTCTTGTGCTATAGTTGGATTATAGCCTTCATGTGAAAGCTATAATTTAGCTTCATAGTAGGGCTGAGTACATTGGATACTTTTTCTTCCATTCCTGAGATACTTTGCTAAAGAATATGTTCCAGCTCCATCCATGTAAACATGAAAGAGGTGAAGTCTCCATCTTTCTTTAAGGCTGCATAGTATTCCATGGTGGACTTAATTTTGTTCAACTTTTACGTCCACTAATAAAAAAGTACCAGCAGGATAGATTTAATCACCCACCATGCCAGCTCTATATGCTCCAACACAGAATATTAAAACAATTGCCTCTTTCCAAAAATGAGCCTCCTCCAAAATTTGATGTTAGTTTATGAAAAGTAAGTAAGGTATAGGGACCATTTAACTAAAGGATTCTCAAAAACTACTGGGCCATAGTTCCCTTCCCTCCTTCTCTCTACCTTTCCCCTTCCTTCCTTCCTTTCCCTTCCCTTCCCTTCCCTTCCCTTCCCTTCCCTTCCCTTCCCTTCCCTTCCCTTCCCTTCCCTTCCTTCTCTCTCTTTTTAAGTACATACACTTCCAAAGGAAACATTATGACATGTGTAACTTTCATTTAAATACATGAAAATGGAAAAGTTTATTGATGTCACACTTACTAGTTTATACTTATAAAATATAAAAGGTATGACATATAGAAAATAAACATTTTAAAAATATCCTGTTTAGCATATTGTTTGGTTTACAAATAATTCCTTTTATTTCCAGTGGTATATTAACTATTTAAATTAAAAATATTTCTATTTAAAATTAATCACATTTTATGAAAACTAAGAAAAATATCAACTATGAAGAATGTTCATTGCCCACTAGTGTTAAAATCAACTCATTTTAGTTAAAAATTCATAAGGTATACTTTTGTCTTAACCAGATAGTAAGGCTAATTTTCTTATACATTGTATTTTGTTAATTTTTTTTATACCCTTCTCATCTGGGAATATTGTAAAAATGATAATGATAAAATTTAAAATATTCTGTTCACCATTGGGAATGAACATTAAATAGATAAATTGGTATTGAGGCAAGATAGGGAATAAAAAGAAGCTACTGTCCTAGGTGAATTGTCCTGGATTTATGTCTCCCACATGGTAATATTTAATAAGACTTTTTCCTAAAAATACTCTTTTGGCACTAATTCCTTAAATCTGATTTATACAGTAGGGAAAAATGGATGAACACAGAATGAGGATAAATGATAGCTATTCTGATAATCAATTGGGAAAAGAAAAACAGATTGAACCTAATTTTCTAAAAATGTCTAATTGCAATTATATTCTTCTTCAAAGGTGCTTAACTTTATCAATATATTGTAATTATACCACAAAATGGGATGAGAGGGAAAATTAATGACAGATATAAAATATATAGAATTTGTGGTGCTCAACTTTGATCATGTATGAAAATCACCTGTGGGTTCTTTCCTTCAGCAAAAGAAGAATAAAATGAATTACAGCCCAGGGGATGATTTTATTGCTCTTTTAAACAAGCCAATTATTTTTCTTAATCTCTAGAAAATAAACTTGTAAGCTCATGTACACAGCACACACAAATGAGTTACTTGGATATTTTCCTCTAATGTGTGAATTATTCCTTATTGAAAAAAATGTGATTTTTCTATTCATGCAGGCGGTTCCATGTTTGATATTTCAACTCAATCAATTGTAATTAAATTGAGACTAATTAAAATGGGAAATCTAAAACAAAGTAAATTGACAAGGTGAATCATTCCCAAAAGATGAAGAAGAATCTTAAAATTAAAAGTAATTTTCTCAGGCAGAGAGAAAATTATCATCATTATAGGTCAATTACCTAAGGCATTCTATAGTAGTTTTATTGTAAGAAATAATGAGCATGGGGCTACACATTGTTAAGATTAAAAAGAAAAAAGAAAGCCAAGAAATTAATTTTAACTTTTTGTTCCTATAATTATTAAGTATAGCACATATTTATTAAACAATAAGCTATCCTTAGAGATGTGCCAAAGGCATCTGAAATTGTGGGAAAATTAAAGTGCTGGTATTATGAGTTCTTTGTAATTGTAAAACATAATTTTAGTTTACAGTTTCTTGCATGTGTCTATATTCATTGTTTTAAGTACATAGGAAAGCATGTTTGCTAAGCTTTCCATGACTTCAAAAGTAAAAACATAGACTTCTGATTTTTGGTTCTCTACTATGCTGAAAAATAACATGCAAGATTTCCTTTCTGAAAAAAAAAAAAAAATAGTAACACAAATCTATTAGTTTTATAAGCTAACTTGGTCAAATATTGGCAATTATCCTTAATTTAAGCTGTATTATCTAGTCCAATTTTTGTAATCTTCCCATAAGGATAGGAGGGGCCCAAGGATAATGTCATATTTTTCTTGGATTGAGGAAATGGAAGTAGAAGCAAAACCTTTTGACTTTTATTATGATATTGTTTTGCTTATTCCACAAAATACCTAGTAAAAGCATGTTTATAATATCATGCACTAGAGTGAATACCTATGAGTTCTTGTACAAAAAAAAAAAAAAAAAAAATCTGAGAATTTCCAGACAGCTAGTCTATTTTTATGCCAGAATGAATCTTCCTTAAGACTAAGGATACCAATTCAGGTGGGGCCACTAGCCTATTGTAATCAAAATGATTAAAGAAGGGCAGGTGGGGTGGGTCTGTAATCCCAGCACACTGGGAGGCCAGAGGCAGGAGGATCCCTTGAGCTCAGGAATTGGAGACCAGCCTGAATAAGTGTGAACACTTTCACACTAAAAATAAAATATTAGTTAGCTGTTGTTGTGGGTAACTAGTCCTAGTCCAGACATTTCTTAAGATAATTTAAATATGCTTTTATATTTTCATGAGTCAATATTTTTTATTAGCTAAAGCCATAAATCTGTTTTGTCAGAAGCTGCTTTATTTTATTACATACATGTCATCTACTTTAGCTGTCTTAATTACACAAAAATATTACAGATTATCACAGTTTGGAATTCATGAAATGTAAAAGAAAAAAGCTTTTGAGTCTTTTAGTGAGGAAAATGGTTGTACCATGATTGTATGTATTAGTGTCCAACTTCAAACCTCCAGGCTGGTGGGCACTGTGCACTTGAACCTCCACTGCAGCATCCCCAGAAGAAACATGTGTTTCTGCTGCTCTACTTTTGAAGACATGGCCTTTTCGCAGAGAAATGTGATCTCACCATTCCTCAATTCTGGATTTATGTCTTGTGTGTCTAGTCAGAGGATCTTAACTATGAGAAAATATTGGAAATCCTTTTTTCCTCCTTTCTTTCCAGTCTCTGTGTCAGGAGGAAGCAGTATAGAAAACACAGGAATGGATCATGAGTGAAGCAGTGTGCAGTGTTAGCAAAATTGGCAACTGAATGTTCCTGAATGATAAGCAGGATTTTAAAACATTCATCTCACAGTGTGACCATCACTACCTCTCTAGTTTATGTTCTTGGCTCAATGTAACTCTCTGAGAATGGTTATGTTATGGTTATGTTATGAGGATGTTAGCCTGTATGATTAAGTTGTTACCTAGTTTTTTGTAACTTATGAAGTGTTAATGATCAAAATACTATTTTTATAACTCATCTGGGACATTTAAGTTTATAGAAGAGGCAATCCACGAAAACACAATCCCCTGACTTGCCTGAGGATGTAGGATCACCAGTGGCTTCTTGCTGTTTTAAAGAACTGGGCAGCAGTCATCCTGGCAATCCCGTCAGTGCATTTCTTCTGGCTTGTTAGGATACGGGTGCCCAAACAATCCATATGATCAGAGTCTACACTCAGTCAAGGTTGGTGCATCTTTCTTAACCCCACACAACTTCTCAGAGGAGTAAAAAGTTTTGTGTCTCTATTGAATTTTACAAAGTGTCTGGAGAGCAAGCTATATGTATTGATGAATGAATTCTGTATATCTACATTTTTATTAAAATTCAAAAATGAGAATCTCTTATTATGATATAAATTTAAATATTCACTTGGAACAAATAGCTAGAACAATCTGGGTAGGAGCTGCCATGATCCCTGGTTAAGGGATAGTAAGCTTTACCTTGTATGCCCATTCATGACAACCCATAGAGGCATATATTTTTTTTCTTTCTAGCCCTTAATTTTAGTTACCATTCTCAGGGAATGGCATATTTCTTATTTCTGTTTATGTCAATTGCCAACTATTTTTATTTCAACATGTTCAAGCCATTGTCGAATTCTGAGAATCTAAATTTATACTTGTATATTCTTTGCCCCAGTATCAGCATACAATCTAGTTAAAAGCAGGACATCATCTCTTTTATTCAGCATTTTACAGGTACCTAGATTACATGTATTGAGAGAAAATTTCAGGACTATTTTGTGAAGGGTCTGAATGTATCCATCTAAAGAATTTTTTAAAAGCTACAAATTCTCTTCTTACTGATACAGAACTGGTGGCACCCCAGCCAACGCAGCCTGAGCTGAGGGGAGGACCTGCCATCTCTGCCCTGGGGCATTGGTGAGTGGCAGCAGGCAGAAGAGCCAGTGGGTTGGAGGGTCAGTGGGAGATGGGGTGGGGATGCAGGAGGCTCCAGTGGCTGGAAGGGCTGGACAACTGCTGGGGAGACACCTCCAGGTTGCCAGTTCAGGGAGCCGCATGGTGTCCCACATTGGCCTCTGTCTCCCTCCCCTCCACTTCCAGCTGAACAGGAAAGCCCCCATTTCCCAGGCCTGGTCAATTTCATATAAGTTTCCTAGGCCTGGGACCACTGACATTTTACCCAAGCAGAAGAGATAGTATCCATTCATTTGTTGGTTTATATATATACCCCTAGACAAAGCACCGAGGGGGAGAGTTTTTCCGACTTGGGTTTTTCCCTCTGCCAAGAGCTCTGGTGCTCTTTCTCTGTATTCTCTTCTGTAAAAATAAAACTTGTTTTACCACTGAACTGTGGTCCATTCTTTGAATCCCTGAGTCCAAGGACCTACTGAAGAAGAAATTCCGGTAACATCATTTCACTAATATGATTCAGAGGGACATGTCTACAATGCAAAATACAAATTCTGCCTCATGTAGCCCATATTTACCTAAGTAAATTGCAAATATTAAACAATAATAATGACCCAAGTTATGACTGTTCGATTCATCCCCCCAGTGGTGCTTCTGTTATTGAACTATGACTGAAATTATACAATTTAATCACCTCCCACTCCAAGCATCCGCCATTATGTTATAATTAGAAGTAAAGTCCTGATTACAGGATGTGTTCTCACTATTTTCATGAGATTTCCCTGTGAGTTTATTTTCTCCGTTTGTAGTACTTTAAAGAGACTAAATGCAAGTTAAGGAAGTCTCTATTATCCCACTCATTATTTAATATAGTCCATTCAAAAATTTATAAAGTATAACCTTGTTTTGCCTTCATACCTTGTATATGAAAAAGAGTTATGCTTTCTTATACAATATACTCTCATCCAAATGAGCATTATCTCATGGATGACATTCCGACCTTCACTGTAACTCAATCTACAGACATGGATAACCTCTTCAAAATAACACATGTGTACATTTAAAATTTTTATAACTATTATTAATAAAAAGTAGTCCCTTTCCAATTCAATTTTTCTGCCACCTGCATGTTCCTCTGCGCTTATTTATTTTGAGCAGGTCATTTCCCTATAAGCACAACCATGTCAGTACAACACACGATCACCTGTTCACAGTGAAACATGTGGCCTGCAGAGAAACAAAGAGACATTCTGCACTGTCTGCTGGCTAGAGTTCTTACTATGGGAGGACAGACGGGCAAAGGAGATTCCACAGCCAAGCCAGCCTGCAAACCCAAAAACAACAAAAAATGTGTGGCATGTCTTTCAACATCAGAGCAGAACAGGAAAATCGTGTAAGACTAGGTCTGACATAGAATATCAAAGGAAAATATTATTTATGATTTCCTTGTTGTCTTTATCGTTCCCTTGAGGTTTACCCATCGTAATTTAAGGGAAGAAGCATTGATTATTTATTTTATCTACAAACATGGTTTCAAGGTTTCAGAAACAGGATATATAATAAATATATCTATTTTTGTCCTTAAACCTATTTTTAGCACGTATTTTAGTTCTAAGAAATGATAGCTATTCTACTAAAGTAAAATAAACCTTTTTTTTTTTTTTTTTTTTTTTTTTTGCTTTTGAAGAAATAAAACAATGTTCCTGTTAAA
Organism: Loris lydekkerianus; assembly: GCA_963574355.1. Lineage (NCBI taxonomy): Eukaryota > Metazoa > Chordata > Mammalia > Primates > Lorisidae > Loris > Loris lydekkerianus. The sequence goes on along the minus strand of CAUYPK010165590.1, from coordinate 4,584 downwards.
ACTTAACAGAGTTAGACTAAGGTAGAAAAGATTGTCATGAATGAGTTTATTGCAAATTATTTATGATATAGTGATGTCATAATGAAGAAGTAGAAAAATATTTTTTTATAATCTATTGCCCATGATATTCTATTATTTAAAGTATATAGATATTGTGCATTCTGTGTACATAACCTATTGAAATTGTCAACTTCTTTTTAAAAATTGAAGTAATATTTTTCAATGATTTGAAGCAATGTAAAATAAATGCTCTTTCATCTATTAAAAAGGAGTATTAAGTTAACTAAATGCTTAACAAATTGAATAATTTATGCTAGTGAATAGGTTATATTAATAAAAAATAATAACAAATTAGTTACATGTATTTATGTAGACTGTTGTCATTTTAATTTTTTCTTATTTGTTTTATACAAGATGTACATTATATAATATTTATTTAATATCATTTATTTTATTCAGTGTAGGCTGGGTAATGTATACTCAACATGCATGATGACATTAATAATGAAAATAAACAATGAATGGGATAGTCTGCCTCAATATTATAAGTTATATTTTCTCATACGTTTTCTAGTTATTTAATCCATTAAGAAAATAAAAATAAAAGTTTTACACAACTTTGTTTTTGTAATATTTAAAAACACAATTAATCACATATGGAATAAATTTCCTTTCAAAAATTTTGCAGAAATGTCTAATTACTAAAGGTAAAGTTTTTATTAAAAGAAGCCTTTTCTTTTAATTCCAGACTATGATTTTCTCTTAACAAATCTAAAATAAAAAATTTTTAAATGTTTTTATAGCTGTTCGTATTTAATTTGGAATCTGCTAGGTTATTTAAACATTTAATTATTTTGGCAAGTTAACAACAGCTCTTTATTTAAATCAAATGACAATAAATTGGCTTATTATTTTTCATATATTGTTTAAACCACTTAGCACTCATTAAAAATATTTATTATAGAATCCTTCATTTGGATAAAGGCTCAATGTCAGGCATTGAGATTCAATAATGAGCAAAACCAGAGAGTGTGCCTGGAGGTAGGACAGGAAAATTGCTATCTCTGCATCAGAATAACTGTAGTAGGAAAGGCAGCAAGTGTATCTTTATAAGAAAACGTCATCTCTATGAAAGATAAATGGAGAGGTCACCTAAACAGGAGAAGAATCAATTACATTTATAAGATAACTTCACTGAAAGATAGAATAGACTTTCAGTCCCAGCTGCCTTACCCTATTCTTTGTGTAATCTTCCAAGAAATATTTTCCCTTTTGTTGAGTGTTGCTTCTTTCAGTTGTAAAATGTAAAAATACATTGTTCAGACTTCAGGATTATAGCAATTAAATGAAATAATTTGTGTGAAATATTGCATTATGATGCAATATTTGAAATAACTCAAATGTACATGCATGCAGACACATTTGTAAAAAATATATACCCTATAGGAGAAGATAATGTCATTGCAATCTAGGTGACAGAAAATTCATGAGAATATTGAATGATAAATCTGATAGTATATTAGAATCTGAGGGCTGATTTTATCAAACCATAATTTTTAGTTAATTTCTTCTGCTTAGAATTTGAAATTTAACATTTTGATTCTTCACCACAGTGAGAATAAATGAGAAAATGAAATCTCAGGGGAGCTTTCTCTTTGATTCCCTGCTTCAGATCTTCTCTCTGTGTTTGGGATCTATATTGCATAGTCTTCCTTTGATCTCTGTCTGAAAAGGCCACGGACAACAGAAACTTTGGTATGAAATGTGCTGGATGGACACACACCAAAGTTAAAAGTGAGGAGAATAAAGGCAGTCTAGATATATCACAACTGTGTTAAATGCAATTAATATAATTTATAAAAGATTTTCCAAATATTAATATATCTTTATATATAGATTTTCTTCTCTAATTATACATTAGCATTACAGTAGATTTCTAATTATAAAACTCTTTCCCAAAGATTATAAAGAGTAAAATATGGAAAACATCAAACATAACATATTAGATACCAGTATTTTTAAAATAGCTATTAAGTATATGATAGAAAAAATGAAACTCCAGTTAAAAAAAATGGGTCCAAGTTAAAAAGACAAAATCTGCAAAAGTGATGCAAATATCCAACTGACATATAAAAAGTGTTTATTTAATTAGGTAAAAACTTATCAAAATGGTATTGAAATATTGTCAATACTTAGTTTATAAAATTAAATACGTAATTATATCCAGCACCTGTTAAAGTTAGGTACATCAAAACCGTCATAGATTAATGGTGGAAGTCTAATGCTATAGTCTTTGGGAACACTATCTGATAGTATAATTTATTTTAATTAAATTATTTTTGGAAACATTTCAGTAGAATTAAAGTTAACTATATATAATTATTTTATTTCTTCAGAATAAATGTACATATACCCTCCATATGTAGTAGTGATGAAAAAACAGAATGTTTATGCCTAAGAAAATTATTGAAACTTCTCACGTAATCATACACTGAATTTCTGTCAGTAAAATATGAATTAAATTTTCTAAAAGTGACAGTGAGTAGAAGCTTGCAGGGAAGAGAAAAGAAGGAAAAATCTCCATTAACCTCAAACATTATATAGTGTTTTCTAAATAAACATTTTTGAATAAGAATATTGAAATATTTACTATCTGCTTCTAGTTTTCAGGCATTGTTTGAGACCTTGGTGATACAATGATTAAAACAATGATTGGACTTGAAGGCTGTAAATATACTGGATATTAAGGTGTACAATTGGTGTGAAAGCATGAAATGCTTCATGGTCATAGATACAAGGGAAGTTACACAGCTCTGTGTGACTGCTGTGCTCCAATGACTTCCAGCAGGTGCTCATGAGAAAGACTGAGGGAATGGGCAAGCTGGAAACTGGAGAAAGCTGCTTCTACAGTGTAGGACCAGAGGATAGGGTGCAGCTCCTGCTGCAGAATGAGAATAAAGGCTCATTCAAATCATGTGTCCCCCCACAAGGAGCAAAAGCCTTAAACTAATGGGACAGGGGTAGGAATCCAGTGATCCCAAAAGTGCTAAGAAAATAATAGAATCCCTGAGAAAATTCCACATTTGAGACGCAGTGACACAAGGCTTGCCTAAGACTGAGCTTGGAAAAGGACACCAGAAAAAAATTATCCTACCTTTATCCCTGCCAGGTTAGCTGGCATTAATTAACACATAATAGCAGTCTAAAGCTGTGGGAGGGGAAGAAGAGTAAGGATAGAAACCCTCTCCGAGGAATAAACACACACTGAAGACCTAAAACTGAAGATAGAGAAGTAACATGAAGGACATCTATCAAACCAAACCCCACCCCAGCACATGGTGATGCTAAAGGTATCTAAGGCAATGATACAAGGAAGGCAAAGACAAAATCCTAAACTGCACCATTTTGGACTAGTGTGACAAAACCATTTTTGGTAATGGGCCCAGAAAAATAACCAGAATTGATATATTAAAGCTGCTGGGAGGACAACACACATGAATACAGGATGAATTCAAGTAGAGAGACGAAAAGTGTGACAGAGAGAGAGAAAAATGAAAATGTGAAACACAAAAATTATAATAGAAAAGAATGCCATCAAAAGCCTCATCAGAAGACTTCGTATAGTTAAGGAAAATCAGTTAACTTCAACATAGGTCTGTAGTAATTACTCAAACTAAACAAAATTAAAAATAAACATGGAAGAGAGCACCTAACAGCGACCATGAAATGGTCTAATCTATGTTAAATTTCAATTCCAGAAAATTAGCTACAAGAGAGCTAACAGATAAAACAGGGAAAATACATTTCAAAAATTTCAAGAATGAAAAGTTTCCAAAAACAATGAAAGAAATCAAACCACACATCTAAGAAGCTAATAAGCAGTAAGAAAGAAAATGTCCAAAATTTTAAAAGAACACAAAATTAGACATTGTAGCAAAATTGCTGAAATTAAAGATAAAAATACTTAAAAACAGCAAGAGAAAAAGATGTCACATAAAAACAAATATAACAATATAGGGAGATTCCTGATCAGAAAGTATGCAAATAATAAGGCAATATATTGAAATTTTCAAAGTGTTAAAGGAGAAAAAATAAAGTAAAATAATATAAAATAGATCATCCTGTATTCCATATCAGCAAAACTATCATTCAAAAAGAGCAATTAGTATAAAAAATCATTCAGAAGACACTTACCGAAATTATCATAAGAAATTAACTGCAAACATTTTGAGGGATATTCTTTAAATGGATGGAATATGCAGAGAGAAGTTTGCATTTGTTGATGCAAAGAAAGGATGTCTCTCTTAGAAGTTTAACTTGTAAAACAATTTAGAATACTTTTTTTTTTTTTTTTCAACTGTACAAACACATGATTTCTTGATTTTATTTTATTTTTTTATTTATTTTTTTTTATTATTAGTAGTATTTTATTATTATTATAGATAAAAATATGCACCATAGATGTGGCCCAACCCATTACCCTCCCTCCACCCAAACCTCCCCCCTCCCTTCCCCTTCCTTGGTCCTCTCCTCATAGTCTTGTGGTATAGTTGGGTTATAGCCTTCATGTGAAAGCTATAGTTT